>BQNB010076735.1:3336-31067 GCA_026074375.1 Tanacetum coccineum
CTTCACACAAGCGTTGAATACCAAAAGAGTCTGGCCGCTCCTATTAGCCTATGCTTCAACGCCGGTTTGAGTCTGGGCCGAACCAAGGACCAGATTGCTACCATGTTGTCCGAGACTCAGGATCTAGACATCGAAGGTTCTAAATCGTAGGAGGTAAAACACTGAGAACTCTTCATGATGTAGTATCCTTATATTTAGAAGGTCTCTGACTCTTACCGCCTTTTGATGGACGATCTTATGAAGGTTTCTCCTGATGCTCCCCCTCCTCCTCCGCCAGGGAATGAGGCTGGGACCTCTACTACTGACCGGACTGATAGAGCTGCTCAGCGATCCCCTCCACCTGTCCAAGAGACCCTTACTGAGACTACCTTCGGTACTACTACTTGATGTAACTTAGTTTCTGTCGAATAGTATAGTTGGACATTTTGGGATTATGTAACCGAATGTACTTCAGAATGAACAGATGTAATTGAATATCGGATGAATGTAATTGCATGTTTTGGATGATATAACTTAGCTTCCTTATGTTATTTTGCGTAATAAAATGCTATCTGCTTTATACCATGATTATGAGTCTGGATTGTCCTCATATTCCCCGGAGTAGACATCAGCATGCAGGCCACGTTTAATTTGTCTACGGTGTAGACATCGACACACCAGTCAAGTTTATTTTGTCTACCGGGTCCCACGACCGCCCTCATGAGGTAAGTCAGAATTGTGGACCATGAAGTGATGCATACTTCTTAATCATCCAGTCATTACTCGGGTATATATCCTTTCGTTGAAGGCTCTTCCATAGCTAATGAGGCTTAGGGGAATTTTGAGAGATATTGACTACATGGAGTCGCATTTTGTTTATCCGGTGAACGTCTCGTGACAGACACTCGGGTCGCAAAGTGACAGACACTTTCTTTTAGACATTGACTACACATTTCTCCAAGGGTAGCTAGCCGTCCGGAGGACTCACATATATTTTTTCCTAAGAATAATGATTTCTAAAAATCGCCCTTCCCTCCAATACGAGGAAGGATCATACTTCATTAATTATATGAGGTTTACATAAAATAATTCCGGAGGTTAATCGCATGCCACGTGCGAGGAACCTCTCGGTCATCCATAGTACATAGCTTATAAGAACCATTTTCATACGCTTCCACTACTCGATACGACCCTTCCTAGTTCGGACCTAGCTTGCCTTGATTTTCTACTCGACTAGCTTCGTTCTTCCGGTACACAAAATCTCCAACCTTGAAAGATACAGGGCGGACCTGTTTGTTGTAATACTGTTTCACCTTCTTCTTGTACTTGGTTTCTCGAATTGCCGTCGTCTCCCTCCTTTCTTGAATAAGATCCAGGTTCAACCGCATCTCTTCTTCATTTTGGGCCTCATTCCACTGAATGGTTCGATAGGTTGGCATGCCTATCTCAGCTGGGATCACGGCTTCACTCCCATAAGTAAGACTGAACGGAGTTTCACCGCTGTTGTTTTCAACATAGTTTGATGGGCCTATAAAATGTTAGGAAGCTCGTCCACCCATCCTACTCTTTCCAGGCCTAACCGCGCCTTGAGGCCATGCATCAGTGACTTATTGGCTCTCTCTATGAGGCCGTTGGCTTGTGGGTGTGCCACTGTTGTGTTCATCTGCTTGATCTTCCATTTTGTTAATACAAATAATGTCTAAAAACGTTATTTATATTTTTCGACCTCTCAATGTTTTGATAATAACAAAATGTAAAAATGTTTACGATAAAATAAAACGTTCACAAATTATTAATCTTAAAACTCTATTTCTAAGATTAGTGATCATTTAAGGTATGGAAAAACATAATCATTAAGCATGATTAGTGATCAAGAAAATATTTTTCTCTTAACCTTCACTTTTATTCTACAAAAGTATTTTTACAAAAAATACATATACAAAATATTTTCTAATTAAAAGAAAATTTTTATTCAAAAACTTAAATTTGAAATTCAAATTTCCCCCTAAAATGAAAGGTTCCATACCGGATACAACATTCACCACAAGAAGACAAAAACAAGAGCGGAGTCTACCTGGCGGCCCCCTTATAGGGTTGGTGGCCCCTCAGATATATCTGGGACCGCCGGGACCGCCCAAAGGTGACCGTTGGAACTTGATAACATCAAATAACGTCTATTTTATAGCATCATTTATCCCATGTAATTAACCCATTTTATATAATTATTGCAAAGAATTGTTGCTTAATCGTTTGTATTTGAGAATTGTAGTAATTATGGAGTACTTGGTGAAGATTAGCTAAAAGGCACGCATTTTGGAGCATAAATGAAGAGTTCGAGAAAGTCTACTGATCTGACAGCAAATACGCCGTATTATTCTAGACCTATACGACGTATCCAAGACTTTGACGAATTAAAAGACCATTGCCTGACTTTGAAGAATACGTCGTATCCACATCAACGATACGCCATATATAATACTTTGGTCAACAATATCAAGAAAAGTACACTTTCAGCCAATACTCCATAACCCAAGAGGCCCAATACACCGTACCCAAGGACCCTAAAACACCATAACCGAGGAGCTCGAATACGCCGTACCCCATAAAATTCCGATACGCCGTATATCGAGGAGGTCCGATAACGCCGTATCTAGGAGTCCGATACGCCTTATCCATACCAGCTACCCAACAAACCATCCTCAAGAAAATTCTAGAATATTTTTTTTCTTACAGGCCACGCTAAGTCATCCAATACCAACCGTATTAACTATCAATATGCCGTATCGAACCGACTCCTAGACCACTATATATAGATGACCCTAAACTCAGTTTTAAGCATGCAAGTAATCCCTAAACCACCAAGTCGACCAAAGATAACTAATAAAGGAGCATAGAAGGGTCAGAAAAGTAGCCTCAAGATCCTAAGGAAAACTCCTTGTAATCATTGTGCGCAAGCCCAATACACACCGTTTGATTTAATGTTTCTTTATTTTAATCATTCATATATCAAACCCGTGGTTATTTTTATACAATGACTATCGCTGATAACCTTTAGGTATAACCATGTTATGAGATCATAATGTTTGGCTTGTTTATCTCGATTGCTTAATTTATCGTTGATTGTTTTTTATGTTTATCAATTTATATTCGTTTACGTGCTTAAGTATGCGACCTATCATTCGGTGTTGTTTGGGCGTAGGCTAAGAGTCAGTGATAGCTCTCCATATTGCAATTTATATATCAAGAATCATAGGATCACAAATATTGACCTATCTTTGCCTTTAGATTAGTGAGCTTAGTTGGACTAGCAGGTGACCCTAGGATCAACGAGTACGTTCTTATTCTATAGGTAAAGACTCAGACAGTGGACTACTAGTATATAAATTATCGTTAAGCAGTAAGTGGGTAAAGTCTCGATGAGCTAGGGTTTAGTAAGAGCACCATTACTTAGATCCTAAGATAGATTATAATCAACAAATGCTTGCTTTATGCGGATGCGTCTAATTATGACAGAATTAGCGTGTCTAGGTCTTAGGAAGAAGTACCGCCTAAGTCTTGGAGTGATATGCCCTTCGAGATAAGACAATCATTGCACTATTAAACAAACCTGTGTTTTATCAGATTATTCATGGTTGATATGTTTTCCTTACATTAGTTCTCGGCCGCTTCTTTATCGTTTGTTTGTCTTCTTGTGTGTGTTACTTGTCATCAAAACCTTAAGTTAGATAACTAAACCTTGTGTCAGTCTCTCAGGCTGAAACCCCCCTTTGCATTAGTTTTAGGTTTAACTTAGATAACTAGAATACTGATAGAATTAGGAATTAACGCTCTCGCTCTTAGTGATCGACACCCTACTTACCACGAAACTCCATCTGATCGGGTACACTGCCCGTTAAAGTGTTGTTTTTAGGTATAGTCGGCATAAAATAAATAGTAAAACTTGATACATAAAATAACACCTACACAACGACACATCAAGTTTTTGGCGCCGTTGCCGAGGAGTGAAGTTGTTTGCTAGGATTTATGTTTTCCTAAGTTAGTACCGATAGTACAAATAGTTAGTACTGTTAGTTATAGTTAGTACCGACAGTACAAAATGTAAGTACTGATCAAATAGTTAGTACTGTTAGTAGAAAATAGTTAGTATCGTTAAGAGATATGTATGAGATATTTTAGGAAAAGATATGTATGCGTTTTGTAAGTCTGTTAGGGTTTATCCTTAGTCTATAAAAGGATCCCTCTTGACATAGTTAGAGATACGACCTCAAGATATCTCATAGCAAAATCATATCTCAATAGTTAGTAATCTGTAATCGTTCAAAGCAGATTAATAGAAGTTGATATTTGTTCTACTTGTTTTTTCTTAGTACTTGTTGTTAAGATTCCGGCATTAACACATAGTATTCATAAAATCGTGTTTTAATAGTCAACTGTATTTATACATTTGGCTATCATCCATAATAGGCCTTGCCAGAGATCTATTCAGTCAGGGACTCACAAGTGGTATCAAAGCTGTGAGAAAAACTAATGAAGAAGGAAGAACAATCTATTCCAGCAATAAACCTTAACATGTCTGCATCACAAAGAAGAAAATTCCACCACACCAACCTCCTCCTATCACAAACACCAACAACAAACTCCTATATTGTATAACTCCCATAAGCTGCCTATTCTCAAAAAGGGAGAATATGATATATGGGCTATGAAAATGGAGCACTATTTGGCCCATACAGAGGATGCAAATCAAAAATTTCTAAGATCTACTGAAGATGCAAATCAAAAATTTCTAAGATCTCTACCTTCTGCCTGGTCACAAGTTTCCTTGATAATGAGGACCAAACCAGGGGTGGACAGTCTAAGTTTTGATGATTTATACAATAATCTAAGAGTCGTTGAAAGTGATATAAAAGGCTTTTAGCATTAATCCTCTACCCCGCATAAATGTGCTTTGTACTATGAGAACACTAGGCAGTATAATGAAGTTAGTACCGCTTATTGTGTTCCCAATCTTTCTGGTCAAAACTCAAAGTTTGAACAAACTTTATCATACTCATTACTTGCTAATCAATCAAGTTGCCCTCAACTGGATCATGAGGACTTGGAACAGATTGATGAATATGATCTTGAAGAAATGGACTTGAAGTGGCAAGTGGCCATGATCTCAATGAGAATGAAAAAGTTTTACAAGAAGACTTGGCAGAAAGCTACAATTTGGATCAAAAGAACCTGTTGGCTTTGATAAAACCAAAGTGGAATGCTACAATTCCCACAAAAACAGGAATTTTGCTTAGAGAGTGTAGAAACCAGGGAACTCAAGACAACAGGAGGAGGGATGCATGGAATTCTGGAACAAGGATGGGAGCAGAACTGGACAGAAGGAGGATTCTAAAGCATTGGTGACAATTGATGGAGAAGGTGTGGATTGGACAAATCATTCAGAAGATGAAGATTATGCTTTGATGGCTTGCAACAGCTCAGACTCAGACACAGAGGTAATTTCTTGTTCAAATAAGTGTAAAGAGTCTTATGCTAATCTTAAAAAATTGTATGATGCTCAGAGAGAACAACTAAGTGATGCAAGCATAGAAATAAAGGCATATTCTCAAGGTCTTAAGAAAGTTGAAGCACAGTTAGTTGCTCATCAACAAGGACAACTTTGGTATGAACAAAAGATAAAGTTTATGAAAATAGATTTAGATGATAAAACAGATGTTCTCACATACCATAAGAAATTATTAGCAGAAGCTCAAAAAGAAAAAGAAGATTTAAAGGCTAAAGTAGAAAAATGGCATAATTCTTCTAAGAATCTTAGTAAACTGCTAAATACCCAAATGAGTGCTAATGATAAGTTTGGGCTTGGGTATGGGGATCACAGATATGATGGTATTTTGAGTTATGAAAATGAAGTGTTGCATAGTGTTTTTATGAATAAAGAGAGTGAGATAGAAAAACCAACCTTCGTATATAGGTTTGTTATAGCAGAAGGATTGCATGCTGTACCCCCACCCATGACAGGAAATTACAATGCTTCAGGAACCTGATGTAGAAATAGATGATTTTAAGTTTACTTATGGTCCAAAAACAGATCAACCTAGTGAATTGAATCACAATCAGGTGAATTTGATACTGTGAATCTAACATTAGTGAGAAACCATCTGATTAGTGTCTGAACCAGTTGTCCAATGAATCTATATGTAGAATGTCACTAAGGTCTGGGCTCTGATTGCTCCTATCATTGAGGAGTATGAATCGTTAGTGAATGATGAGGGTGTGTCTATACAAACAAAACAAAAGAAACATCCTAGTTTTGCTAATAAGCAAGTAAAAAACTCTGGGAAACTATTATGAATCAATACACACATAGTCAAAAAACCTAAAGTTGATAAGACAGAGTTGGAGTATGGGTTTACTGTAAGAGCATGTTTTGTATGTGGCAGTCTTAATCATTTAATTAGATATTGTGATTTCCATGAGAAGAGGATGGCAAGAAAAGCTAAGTTAAACAATGGTTGGAATAATATGCAAAGAGTGAATAAACAAAACCAATTTGTTCCTTCAGTAGTACTAACTAGAACTGGTATAATTCCAGTTAATACTGCTAAAGCTAGCAGTACTAAAATTTTTAGTACTGCTAGGCAAAGTTTTAACAGATAGACAGTACTAACTAGTACTGCCATGAAAATTAACACTGGTAAGCCCATTGTGAATAGAGTTAGACCAGCAAATGTTTTTTACAAAACTCATTCATCATCCTCAAGACCTTTCAAAAAGCCAACAGTACTTAGAACAGATTTTTCAAAACAAAAAGTTAATACTGCTAAGGTAAATGCAGTTAGTACTGTTAGGGGAAAAGGGAAATGTTGTTAAGCCCTCAGCAGGTTGTAATTGGAGACCACAATAGATACCATGGTGGATCCAAATACAATGGTGGATCCAGTCTTAGAAAATGTTACATTTTCAAAGATCCACTAGGCAGACTCAAGCCCAAACAGGCTTGGGTCCCTAAGAGAAACTAATCTCTTTCTTTTAATGTGCAGGATTGTCCACATAGAGCTCTAAAGAATAAAGGATTGTTGATAGTGGATGTTCAGGCCTGAACTTGGGAACAAGGCCCTACCTTCGCAGAATTTTCACAGACTTTAATGGTGGGCCCTGTTGCTTTTGGAGGTAGTAGAGTTTATGATCATGGTAAAGGTAAAATAAAACGGGTAAGTTAGATTTTGAGGATGTATGCTTTGTAAAAGAACTTCAGCATTTCAATCTCTTTTCTGTGTCACAAATGTGTGACAAAAAGAACAAGGTTCTGTTTACTGACTCTGAATGTCTTGTTTTGTCTTTTGAGTTTAAGTTACCTGATGAAAATCAAGTATTACTTAAAATCCTAGACAAAACAACATGTACAGTTTCAATTTAGAGAACATTGTTCCTTCAGGGGGATTGACTTGTTTAATTGCAAAGGCTACAACTGATGAATCTAACAAATGGCATAGGAGGTGGGTATGTTAAATTTCAAAAACCTAAACAACTTGTGAAGGGAAACCTTGTAGAGGTTTACCTACTAAAGATTTTTCCAAATTGGACCACTTTGTGTTTGCTTGTCAGAAAGGAAAGCAACACAAGGCCTCCTGTAAGGCCAAAACAGTAAGCTCTATTAGCCACTCTTTACAACTTCTTCATATGGATTTGTTGCGCGACCTACATTTGTAGGAGTTTAAAACCGTAAGACCTATTCTAGTTTCACTGATGATTTAGCATATTTAGTTGGGTATTTTTCTGTAAGAACTCAGGATGAAACTAGTGTAATCCTTAAGGACTTTATAAGACAGATAGAGAACCAATTGAATCAAAAAGTTAAAACTATTAGATGTGATAATGGTACAGAATTTAAGAACAGGGATGTTATTGAATTCTGTGGGTCAAAAGGGATCAAGAGGGAATACAGTAATGCCAGAACTCCACAACAAAATGGAGTTGCTGAGAGAAAGAACAGGACCCTTATTGAGGCTGCTAGGACCATGCTTGCAGATTCATTTTTACCTAACACTTTTTGGGCTGAAGCAGTTAGTACTGCTTGTTATGTTCTAAACAGGGTATTAGTGACCAAGCCTCATAATAAGACACCTTATGAACTTTTAACTGGTAAGATACCATTATACACCAAAAAAAAAAAAAGGTAAGAAGACCTTTTGGGTCTTGTCACCATCTTGAATACCATGTGACCACCTGGGAAGTTGGCGGTTTAAATCAGATGAAGGATTTTTAGTTGGGTATACTCTACAAAGCATGCTTTTAGGGGTATACAATTTAGAAAAACCAAAGAGTTGATGAAAATCTGACACCTTCACCTTTGTAGAGAAAAAACCAAATGTTGCAGGGAAAGGACCATCTTGGCTTCTTTGATCTTGATTATTTAACTTGATTCTATGAATATCATCTGTTAGATCAGAGGATTCAAGCTAACTACATGCAGGTCACACAAGAAGGCTAACCAAAATTGCAGGTACTAGAAGCATTATTGTGCAGGGGATTCTGAAATAAAGAAGATGAATCTGCTAAGATTGCTTTGTATGCCAATTTGGCCTTCTTATTCTTCAAAATCCACCTCTGCTTTAAATCAGATGATAAGAAAGAAGAGTCCAAGAGGAGGTAAAGATACAAATTCTTTATGGTGAACTTGAAAGGGACTAAGAGACAAGAAAGGAAAGCTATATGAGAAGCCCTGAAACTCTCAGGAGAGAAGCTTAGACCTTGGTTATACAAGATGAAGTTACATAAGACTAGAAGTACTAACATTTGTAGATTGTTAGACACCAGTAAGCCTAGCAGTACTCTAACCTAGTTTAATATGTTAGCATACTAGTTAGTACTTGCATGTCCTCATGGGACTTCTCTTTCTGATCCACAAATCCTGAGAAGATGATTCAAAATTACCTCCATTGAGGATATTTATCATAATTATATGATGTATCTTACTACTTCATCTTATGATGATGGGGTCAGTGGCCGATATCACAAACTTGGAATTCTATTGTGAATTTAGTTTCCTATTCCCACATCAAGGATTCACTCCTCTCATCCTACAACACTTATTCTAGGAGATCCAACCTTAGCAGTTCAAACAAGAAGCAAACTACATAAAAGTTCTAGAGCTCATGCTTTTGTTAGCTATGTTCAAAAGCAAAGGAGAAATAATCATAAGGACTTCCAACACTGTTTATTTGCTTGTTTCCTGTCTCAACATGAACCCAAGAAGATTTCAGAAGCTCTTGAAGATGAAAGCTGGGTTGATGCTATGCAAGAAGAATTGTTGCAGTTTGAGATACATAAAGTTTGGGTCTTAGTAGATTTACCTTATGGGAAGAAGGCTATCGGTACAAAGTGGGTTTATCGCAATAAGAACGATGAAAGAGGAGTTGTTGTCATAAATAAAGCAAGGTTAGTTGCTCAGGGACATAGGCAGAGGAGGGGATAGACGATGATGAGGTTGTTGCTCTTGTGGCAGACTTTATGTCTTATGATTTTTTTAGGCCTTTGCCTCATATATGGCTTTATAGTCTATCAAATGGATGTGAAAAGTGCCTTCCTTTATGGGAAAATTGATGAAGAGGTATATGTGTCTCAACCACCAGGTTTTATAGATCCTAAGTATCCCCAGAAAGTCTACAAAGTGGTAAAAGCTCTGTATGGGTTACATCAAGCCCCTAGAGCCTGGTATGCTACTTTATCCACTTTCTTATTAAAGAATGGATACAGAAGAGGAACCCATTGACAAAACTCTCTTCCTAAAGAAGGACAAACATGATATCATACTAGTTCAAGTCTATGTGGATGATATCATCTTTGGGTCTACAAAGAAATCTTGGTGTGATGAGTTTGAGGCATTAATGAAGAGTAGATTTCAGATGAGTTCAATGGGAGAGCTCACTTTCTTTCTTGGATTACTAGTCAAACAGAAAAAAGGGGGGGCAGATGGTATCTTTTATTAGTCGGATAAAGGTGTTGCAAGAAATCCTGAAGAAGTTTGACTTTGCAAATGTTAAGACTGCTAGTACACCAATTGAGACTCAAAAGCCTTTAGTCAAGGATGAGGAAGCCAGTGATGTGGATGTCCATCTCTATAGGTCCATGATTGGCTCTTTAATGTACTTGACTGCTTCTAGGCCTGATATTATGTTTGCAGTCTGTGCTTGTTCTAGGTTTCAGGTCACTCCAAAGTCTTCCCATCTAAGTGCTGTCAAGAGAATTTTTAGGTACCTAAAGGGCAAACCCAAACTGGGTCTTTGGTATCCTAGAGTGTCTTCATTTGACCTGGAATCCTACTCAGATAGTGACTATGCTGGAGCAAATCTTGACAGGAAATCCACAACAGGAGGTTGTCAATTTCTTGGCAGGAGACTCATTTCTTGGCAATGCAAAAAGCAGACCATTGTGGCTACTTCTACTACAGAAGCAGAATATGTTGCTGCTGCAAGCTGCTGTGGGCAAGTTTTGTGGATTCAAAATCAAATGTTAGACTATGGGTTCAACTTCATGAACACAAAGATCTACATTGATAATGAAAGCACCATTTGCATTGTAAAGAATCCAGTATATCATTCCAAAACAAAGCACATTGCTATTAGGCACCATTTCATAAGAGATGCTTATGAAAAGAATAAAATCATTCAGGGTGCTTAAATCCACACTGATGACAAATGTAGCTGATTTACTCACCAAGGCATTTGATGTTAGCAGGTTTCAGTTCTTGGTTGTTACTATTGGGATGATAAATCCATAAGCTGCATTGGTTAAAGGGAGGCAATATGCTGTGTTGTATAGTTTGTATAAAGAAACATGTGAAAACTATAAGGTGCTGATTACAGGGTTTGATAGAGTTTAGAGAGTTGTTGAGAAGAGTTATATGGTACTGAAGCACTCCTGATACCTACATTGTTCATTCTTTGGTTGGACAAAGTTAGTACCGACAGTGCAAAGTTAGTACCGCTGGGCAAAGTTTGTACCGCTTTAGAGACGTTAAAGAAAAATACCGCCAAGGGTACAAAGTGTAAATTGAAACGGTTTCCTTGAAATTAGGTCTCCTAAACCTATATAAACCCATCTCAATTGCGCAGTTCCTCTAGCTTCTCTCTCTAAATATACCCCCATTAGGCATTCCAAGCGCTAATATCTCTCTAACGACGATCTCTCTTGCAAGTACAATGGTTGTTCTTGATTCATGTCTGAAGCATAACATGGTCGCATATTTGGAGAAGTCTAAAGGGAATGCAGAGTTTCACGAGGTCATTGATTTTCTTAAGCGCAGTTCCATTCATCATGCTCTCATTGTAAGTCCTATTGTATCTACTACATTTGTTGAACAGTTTTGGACGTCTGCTAAGTCCAAAAACAATCAACAATGTTAGGCACATTATGCCTATGTAGCTGGCAAGTTGTGTCTATCTCTGAGGCGTTCAATAAGAAGTGATTTCTTTTTGATGATGCTGATGGGATAGACTCATTACCTAATCAGGTATATTTGATGCTATCCATCTAATGGGGTATGAGGGGGTTTTAATAGTGTTACATTTAATAAGCTTTGTTTTACCCAATGGAGGTTTTTATTTCATACAATTACTCATTGTCTTATGTTCCAAAAGTACTCATGGGATCAAATTCCTACTACATTGCTACTGCTGAAAATCTGCTTAAATCTAATCAAAAGTTATAATTTTTCTAAATTAATTATTTGATTCGGTATGCTTAAACATTTAGATGCTAAGAAACAGTTTGTAATGTGTACCCATGTTTTAATTTCTATCTTTTTAGTTAAACAACTAGATATGTGTCTGTACCTTTAGATTATTTTCCTATAAATACTCTTAACTAGTATACGTCTTTTCGTTTCATGGTTAAGAGAGGTAAGCATTTCTTCAGGAATCACCCCTTTGTTTGCCACTTGTTGGTTACATACCAACTCCGGATCGAGGGCTGCTTCTCAGAAAGACCATCTGAAGCACAACCTTACACCCTCTCCTGCTCCACTAGTGAATTACTAATGAGCCACAAACTTTGATCATCTCCTGCTCAAATATCAGTGAGGTACCTTTTGAGCACCAGCATAACCTAATCCCCATGACCTTCACCCCCTTACTTACTATTCCTGATTCCTATACCAGGTCCTTCTAGTGGAATTCTTGGAGGTCCTTCATCCAGTGATAAATCCTTTCCTAGGGTATGAGGGTGACATGATCTCAAAAGTGTCTATGATCTCTGTCTCTCTTAGGTGCACAGGTTTCTGATAAGCTAAAGAAATTAAACACTTGAAAGGCTCAGATCACAAAGCTCAAGAAGCAAGCTAAACCTGTCATTAAACACCATAGAGCATGGCTGAAAAAGTGTTTTTTGCAGCAAAGATTCTCAAGAAAAAGCTTCTCAAAGAAACATAGGGTGCACAAAGAGTCTGTATCCAAACAAGGGAGGAAGTTTGCTAAAGGTGAATCATCAGTTCAAAGAGATCCTCTGTTTGATGCAATTCCTGAAGATGTAGTTGATCATATGGAAACAGAGAATGCTCATGATGAAGGGAGGGGACAGTGAAAATGATGATGAAGACAAGGAGATTGATGAGAATATACTTTGTACTGAAGATGTACTTAGTACTGACAAGGAGGGAGTTAGTACTGACATGGAGAAAGTTAGTACTGACAGACAAATAGTTAGTACTGACGGATCCAAAGTTGGTACTGACAGGCAAATTGAAGGTACTGAAGTGCAAAATGAAGGTACTCAAGAGAAAAATGAAGGTACTCAAGAGAAAAATGAAGGTATTCAAGAGAAAAATGAAGGTACTGAAGAGAAAAATGAAGTTACTGAAGAGCACATTGAAGGTACTGAAGAGCAAGTTGAAAGTACTGATGGGCAAAGAAAAGGTATTGAAGATCATACTGAAGAAGAAAGTGCTACTCAAGCCACTCAAACACCTACTTCTACAATCTTTGGAGATGATGAAACAATAGCTAAGGTTCTTCTCAACATGAGTCAAGCCAAGGCAGTTTCTAGAGAAAAGGAGAAAGGTGTAGAGTTGAAGGATATTGAAGAAACTGACAGACCTAGACCTACCTCTACAAGATCACTTCTCACATTAAAGCCTCTTCCAAAAGATTGATCATAAAAGACAAAGGGAATGAAGGAAAATTGAAGAGGAGGATGAATCTGAAAGTGAATCTGATGGTATTCCTGAAGCTGATTAGAGTTTAACAGTTGAAAGTGATGAAGAGATGGCTAGGAAAATGCAGGAAGAGTGGGAAGGTGAAGAGGAAAGAAACAGAATAGCTGAAGAAAAATCTGCCAATGAAGCTCTTATAAGAAATTTTAATGATATAAAGGCAAGGATTGAGGCAGATAGACTTCTTGCTGAGAAGCTTCAAGAACAAGAAAGAGAGCAATTTACAATTGAAGAAAGAGCAAAGTTCCTTCATGACACAATTGCTGTCAAAGAAAGATTCTTGCTCAACAGAGATCAGAGGCCACAGGAATACTATGTGTTAATGCGGATTGTAACCTAGTACTAAGAAAATATCAATGTAGAAACTTAAATAATAACTTCTATTAATCTGCTTTGAACGATTACAGATTACTAACTATTGAGATATGATTTTGCTATGAGATATCTTGAGGTCGTGTATCTAACTATGTCAAGAGGGATCCTTTTATAGACTAAGGATAAACCCTAACAGACTTACAAAACGCATACATATCTTTTTCCTAAATATTCTCATACAAATCTCTTAAATGGTAATAACTGTTTTCTACTAACAGTACTACTATTTGATCAGTAGCTTTACATTTTTGTACTGTCGGTACTACACTATAACTTAAAACATACTTATATTTGTACCTATCGGTACTAAATTAGTGAAAAACATAAAATCCTAAACAAACATCCCTTAAACATGAATGTTGAACTTCTTTTAACTTCTGTTCTTCAATTCTTGTAATGTACTAGAGGATGTATCCAACACTCATATTATTTCTTGGATCTTTTAAACTTATCCTTCTTCAGCAGGCAACTTTGTTCTCCGCAATACAGCAACATCTTTTCAGCAACATCCAACTAAGTTGGCTTTGGGTTTTTGGCAAAACTACCAGCCATTAACGGATTTTGTGTTCTTTACCAGTAGCCGTTTGCTCCTTGGATAGTAACTCTTTATTTTAAAAAAACATGGTCGGGGTATTTCCATTCAGTTTTGGTAAACTGTCAATCCATCAACGGAATGTATGTCTTTTCAAATAACGTTAGCTTTTGGACTAGCCAATGCATTCATTGCACATAACATGGTGCATTGGATAAACATATGTTGTTTTAGCAAACTATCAGCTATCAACAGATTTGATTAGTCTTTACCATGAACTGTTTGATCATGGACTAGCCAACTCTTAACCATGAAGCAAGGTGAGTTGAGAACCTTACAATTTTTGGTAAATTGTCAACCATAAACGGATTTGGTGGAAGTCATTACCACAAGGCCGTTTGCTTAAGACTAGCAGTTCTTTATGCTTGTTTAAGCATGGTGAACTGATGACCATTTGTTGTGTGGTGGTTAGCCAACACTCAAACCCTTCTCGATCCCATCAGTCTTATTCTTCAGGTTCTAACTCTGCAAGTATCTTCTTGATAAACCTGATCAACTCTAATGTCATAGTACTGTCTTCTTCAGACTCTAACTTTAACTTCAGCATTTGCATCAGTACTTCCTTTCTCAAAGAATACTTCTTTTCTACTAGCATATGAATGACTAATCCTTTCTCAGTCACTAAGGTATGTACTCCTGAAGAACCATGTAGCTTCCAACTTACAATATTCCAATCCTTCTGTGAATTCCAAAACTCATTTTCATCATCTGGGTTGAACATAACCATCAAATCTCCCCAAAGTACTCTGTTAAAACCTTCAGGTATCTCATCTTGAAATCTGTCCATTACCAGTTGATACACAGCATTCAAATATTCTCTATCAAATATGGACAATACTCTCATCAAAGTACTAAAGTATCTCTTTTATCCATTACTTCTAATCACCACATTTTGATTAATCTCTTCAAAGTGTTCAACTTGATCAGTCTATGGTTTAGTTCCAAGACACTCTGTCTTCCATTCTTTTATAGGATATTTTCTGTCAAGTATCTCATAATCCACTTCTTTTTCCTCATCTGGAGCTATAGTTAAATGTAATCTCAGCTCATCATTCTCTTTGTCATTATCATCTTCAGAAGTGTTTTGAATATATCTTCTTTTCCTTGACTCACTTTTTCCTAGTACCAAGTTTTCTCTTTCTGGTACTATTTCTTCTGAACTCTCCTTCTGAACTTCTTCTTTTACTTTTTCCTCCTTGCGTACTTCACTCTTAGAGGAATCCAACTCTTTCTTCATTCATCCTTTTGATCAATCTTTCATCTTCAGCAGACCCAATAGAGATAAAATCTTCATCTGACCTCTTAATCTTCTCATATAAAGCTTGTACCTCCTCAAACTTCTTGATTTTCAATTCAGCATGCTTGAAGTTTCCTACATGCTTCAAGTAGGTCATCATCTGATTTCTCAGTTAATTCTTGGTTGGTGGTCTATTCCCGATGGCCTCTGATCTCTGTTGAGCAAGAAATCTTCTTTGAGCAGCAATTGTGTCATGAAGGAACTTTGCTCTTTCTTCAATTGTAAATTGCTCTCTTTCTTGTTCTTGAAGCTTTCTCGGCCAAGAAGTTATCTGCTCAATCTGTGCCTTTATATTTCATCAAAATTTCTTATAAGAGCTTCATTGGGCATCTTTTTCTTCAGTCTATTTGTTTCTTTCCTTTTCACCTTCCCACTCTTCCTTGCATTTTCCCTAGCCATCTCTTCATCACTTTCAAGCTGTTTAAACTTCTTCTCAGCTTCAGGAATACCATCATATTCACTTTTAGATTCATCCTCCTCTTCAATTTTCTTCTTTCCTTTGTCTTTTGGATCAATCTTTGGAAGACGCTTTAAGGTGGAGAAGATGATCTTGTAGTGGTGGCCTAGGTCGTCAGGTTTCTTCATATCTTCAACCTCTACACCTTTTTCCTTTTCTCAAGAAACTGCCTGTGGCCTTGGACTCATGTTGAGATGAACCTTAGCTATTGTTTCCCATCATCTCCAAAGATTGGTTGAAGTAGGGTTTGAGGTGGCTTGAGTAGCCTTTCTTGTCTGTTTTAGGGTTTAGCCTTTAGTCTATATAAAGGATTTCCCTCTTGACTTAGTTAGATACACGACCTCAAGATATCTATAGCAAAATATATCAATAGTTAGTAATGTAATCTTCAAGCAGATTTATAGAAGTTATTATTTAGTTCTACATTGTTTTTCTTAGTACTGTGTTAAGATTCCCATTAACATATAGTATTCTAATCAGGGTTTCTACATGTCAACTGTATTTATACCTCTTGGCTATCATCTTAATAGCTGCAGAGATTCTATTCTGTCAGGGACTCACATTGTTTAATTCTTATTTATTAGTGTTTTAGTTTTAGTTTAGATTAATTTGCATATCTGTGTGTTTGTTTTGTGTGTTTATTTTATGCATTGTATATTTTTGCATATTGTGTGTTTGTGTGCATTATTACAGTCTATTGTAACTTTTTGCGTCGAATACTGAATATGACGTATTCAATTTATTGGATACGGCATAATAATTTTTTTTCAAACCAATACAGCGTATTCGACTCTATCATCAATACGGCGTATTCAGTTCACTGAATACGGCGTATTAAGCTATTTGACAGTTTTCTTTCCTAGCAAATTTATTACAGGTTAAAATGGACAACCCCAACATTACTATGGAGGAGTATATCAGGCTTGAGGAAGAAAAAGCTCATAGGCGTGGTAAGGTGTATAATTGAGAAAAAAATAAAAGAGTTGAAAAAACTTGCGAAATAAAGAAGTTCGTAACAAAAAAAACAAAAAAAAAACATTGCCTATGTATGATAAGATCTAGGATAATAAAGACGTTCATGACCTCAGATCTGTTGAAACAAAATTCCCAGCTATAGTCTTTAACGACACGTTAACATCTGAAGCAGCACTCTCGTGTGAGCCTACGGTAAGTTCTCTTAACGATGAAATTGACTTTAGAATATCGTTTGACGAATCCGACGATGAAGATTGCACGGTAATTTTCGACAAAAAATCATTTTCTTACAAAATAATTTCTGTCAACAATTTAAAAACGGATTCGGAAAATGATAATGATAAAGTCAATATGCCTTTGCTTCCATCACCCCTTACGGTCAGTTATTTTGATGATTTAGACTACTTTAAAGATTTTGAGAATGAATTTCCAGCCATTGTTTACAATGATGCTCAAACGTCCAAATCAGATTTATTAACTGAACCGATTTTAAACCCTCAACATATCGATGAATTTAATTTGAAAGATGAAACATCATTGTCCGAATGTGATGAAGAGGAACAAAACGTTTTAAACTTTAATGATCTATTTCCTTTTAACGTAATTTATCCTGATGAATTAAAAACGGATACGGACAATGATAATGATAAAGTCGATATTGAACACTCTTCGGGGGATTTATCTGTCAAACCGTTACCTGATGTAATAAATACCGATGTTGGTGCCTATGCACATGGGTCAAATAAGCTTTTGGAAACAAGTCATGATACATCTAATAAATTTTTCAAAACTGAAACTTTTATCAAGGGATTAAATTTTAATATCATGACTTGGAATCATCTTAACAAAGGGATGCCATTCATTTTCCTAATCAAGAATTTGTATGTGCCATTTGGCATCCCGTTCGACCCAAAATTGTTTTATAAGGATGGGATTAAATTGGGGCAAGTCTAACTTAAAGACTTTTCTATAAACAAAAGTGCTTGCCGGGAGACAACCCGAAATGTATTTTCAATTTTTATCGAGTCTGTCTTCCCAGACTGTCTATATGGTGTATCCAAACCCCATAAATACGGCGTATTGATTATCTGGACGTTATCCGGTCTTTATTTTCAGCACAGTCTATACGACGTATCCATTAAATGAATACAGCGTATACAGGTATCAATACGGCGTATCCTGGGGAATAGATACGGCGTATTGACTTCCTGTATAGTTTTAGGTATTTATTTTGAGTCTAACCAAACGAATACACAGAGATAGTATTGCATTTGTTTTATGATAATTTATACAGGACCTCGTGAAAAAAAATTGACGAATGATTAGAGAATTTACAAATCTGGAGATCCTGAAGTGTTGGAGTCTTAAAACTTCAAGATGGCTGTTCAACACGAATTTCTTGTCTATAAATCATCATGGAGAATCTACCGAGCAAATATCAGGGGAGTTTCTCATTCTAATTCTTTTTAATTCTTGTATTTTTAATGTTTTATCTATACAACGAGGACGTTGTATAATTCAAGTGGGGGGATGAAATTAGAATGTTTACTTGTCCTATTTTTCACACTAAAATGCTTAAATTATGCTCAAATTTAAAAAAAATCAAGCATACTTTTGTGAAATTGCATAATACATAACCCGCACACAATAACCCTTGTTAGATATTGTGAGGATTTACCTCTAACGCTTTATAATGTTTGCCCAAATTCTACAAAATATGAGTGTGCCGGTAATGTTGTAGACTTTTGAACTTAGCTTGGTATATCACTCGAGACCATAATAATGAGTATTATGGATTTAATTAGAGTAACTTGTTTAAATTGGTAAATTATAGGATTACACCCAAATCGCCTTTACATGTTGCTTATTAACTAACTACACCGGTTAGTTAACCTCCCGTTTAAACCCTTTTCCACTCTCATCTTTAGAGTGATGATCCACTAGAACAACCTGTAGAGCCAATCCTTTAGGAATTTACACCAACTATTTGTTTTGTTACACCCTTACACCTTAACCTACCCTGTTAGATTAAGTTTAATTTACAGTTGCTAGTTGCTTAAAGTGTAAAGTTTGTATTTCCTGAGTCTTGTATCATTTTCTATCTTTGGTGCGGTTAGAAATTTGCACATTGCAAATGGGAATGTATATTATAGTCAAAACTCATGTGATTTTACTACCATCACAATTAATGTTGAGTCCGAAGAACAAAGGAACTATCAAAGGAATTATCCGGAATTATTATGATCGTAAAGATGGTGGAACCACTCTGAGTTTCGTATATAGTTAGATTGCAAAAAAATCGAAAAAATAAGAAAAATTATACCAAAAAAGAAAGAGAAGGAAGATTTGAAGATAATCGTTTAGCAAACAGCATTACCGAAGGAATTACACGAAGGATCGATTATTCGTTGATACGCAACAAAAATCAATGATGTAGAGTATTGTATAAAGTGGAAGATATCGCCACTTGCCTTGTAGAGTATGTAAAGTTTTAGGATGATTGGGAAGTTGACCGTTACGGGAACGCCAACTTAGGTTGTTGTTTTTGATCTGTGATCAAGACGTTGTAAATAGTCGTGTCTTTGTCATGATAACGATCGGGAAAAAGTGTCTAGCAACTTGTATCTTAGTCTTAATTATATGGTTTCTTGATTTTTAACTTTCACACAATTATTACTCTCCCTCTCACCTAATGATTAACCATGGGTTTTACGCGAATGAGGATGTGATCAAGCGTGCATGTCTATTCTTTCGTTACGGCCATGTATGCATGTCACAGTTGCTTGTTTTGGTAGTTTTTTTATTACTTATTGGTGAAAGTAGAAGGTTCCTACCCTATATAATTATTCATCTCAACTGTTGGTTAAATTCGAATAGGATGTGATCGAACCACATGTTCTATTTCTTCATTATGGTATGTAGGTGTACTTCAGCTGCTTATTGGAGTGGTACTTCTGAATGAAAGATTGTAGAATGTCAACTATAAAGCTTTACCATACAAAAACCATATTTACCTTTTAAAACTTGTATCATTGGCTTTCGTGGTGGAGATGTGTATCTTGCCAAGCTTATGACTGAATACTCATCACGACCGAGCAATTGAGCGAATTAGTTACATGTTACCACATAGAACGGTTTTGGTTTCCTTGGTTGTTTTGGACATTCGGTTGATTGAAACCCGGTGGTCTCATTTGACTTGCCAAATTGGAAGGTTGGTTTCTTTGGAGAAAATTACCAACAGCTGCGGTTTGTTGAAATTGTTGGAGGTTGTCATGAAAAACGGGAAAATCATTTCCACCTCGAGTTAACGGACAATGGTTAAAATTATGATTTGATCCACAAGTAACACATACTTCCTCAACTGCTTTGACGGGTGCAGGAGTAGTAACAACTAAAGCTTTCATTTGATTCATCATTTGGTTCATCTTGATAGTCATCTTATCCTCGAGAGAAGCGGCTATTTGTTGCATATCGAAAGAATTATTAGAAGGTGAAGAATTAGAAAGAGGAGCATCCGTACTCACTCTTGAATCATTAGCACGACTTTGGAGTATCGATCTTTTGACTTAGCTTTTCAATAATCGCTAAACCTTCTTGAGGCATCTTGTCTAAGAAATTGCCACCTGCGGCGGAATCTAAGGCATCTTGATCGTTTGAATTCAAATAGTTGTAAAAAGTATCGAGTTGGTGTAGTTCCGAGACAGCATGGTGAGGACATTGCGAAGGATCCTTTAAAACGTTCCCATGCTTGTTAAAGGCTCGTTTGTTTTGGTATAAAAGTATGATCTCATTCCGATAGTAAGTGGTTTTTAAAGGTGGGAAGTATTGATTTATGAATTTTGAAACAAGGTCGTCCCATGTGAGAATTGATCTAGGAGGTTCCTTGTCTAACCAATCTCGAGCTTCACCGTTTAGAGAAAAAGGGAAAAGCAAAAGCTTTACCGAAGTGTTCGGAACTTCTGGATGTCTAAACGTTGAAGTGACCTTGTTAAAAAATCAAAGGTGATTGTGGAGATCTTGTCTACCCATAAACTTATTACTTTGCACAAGATTAATTAACGGTTGTTTAAGCTCAAAATTATTAGCATTGATCGGTGGAACAACTATAGCATCTTCATAACCCTCGATGGGTGCTTGTAACATTTGGGCCATCGTACGATTGTCGGCCATTGGAACAATGTTATGATCGACAATTGGTTCTTCTAAATCAAAATTTTCAACAACAACCGGAAGAGTTTGTTGTCGACGTCTTCGAGATTGCGAACGAGTGCGCATAAAAAGAAAAACTAAAAATTAAAAAGCAAAACTTTACACTAATATTTTTTTTTTAGCAATGAATTTTAACGGTTACACGAAAGAGACTTAAACCAAATAATCAACTACTTCACGGTAGCTCTCGAAAATTGCTTTTCAAGGTGAGCCGTACTTCGTAGAGACACAAATGGCAAGTGTTAAATCTTTTGTTCGATTTGGGAACCAACAAGTTCACCGGAAATTATTATGATAACACCTCCGTTGAGAATGTTATATTTTGGTATTTTTACCAATTGGTGATTTTTATTTCTTAATTAAAAAGGAAGATTTTTTATATTTTTGATTTTTCTATTTTTTTTATCTTTTACTTATACTAAAAAGAAAAGGAAAATATTTTTTTTACTTTTTATATTTTATAATTTTTTTTTGGATTTTTGAATTATAAAACAAGAATGAAACTTTCGAGGGTGAAAGGATCTTCAAACCAAATCAACAAACACAAAACGAAGGAATCGTAAACACTAGTCCCCGGCAGCGGCGCCAAAAACTTGATGTGGTAAGTTTTATACACGTAAAATATATATAAAATATAACCTTAAGAGCAATTAAGAAAATTACCAAGTTACCCTTGATAAAATTCACTCTCAAAAATATATATAATATAATATATAATACGTATATTAAACCGGGTAAGTATGATCACCCGGGTCGTTATCCCCAATGACTAGTGAAATTGAAACCACGTTTAGGTTCGGATCCTGATTTGAATGAAGCAAAGATTATTTTTTTTGATGATCTAAATCTACTAAAGGGACAAAAATTAAAATTTTATCAAAAACGCAAAACGGTTTACTATAACTAAGGACCAAAAAACCTAATTCTACTAAATTTAACTAATTTTTTTATTTGTCTTTTTAAATGTATTCTAATTGATCTAACAAAGAATTTTAAAAACTAGAGTGAAACGGAGTTAAACGAGGTTAAATTGAAAACGAGAAACACGAACGAACACGTTCTTTTTAAAAACAAATTTTTGTAAAATGGACCATACGATGTACAGACTAAATTTCTAGAACTTTATACTAAAATAAAATTTTATAAAAAATATTTATATTTTTTTTGATTATTTTTGTATTTTTTATGACTTTTTAAAGTTTAAAACTAAATTAAATGACTAAAAATACTAAACTACGAAATTAAAATTCTAGAAAATTACTAAAAGTCGGTAATACTATAAAGGTCCTAAGAAAATTATAAGCTCACAATAAGCTTGAAAGAATAAGCCGGGAAAATTGGTATAAGCACTCGAAGTGCTTATAGATAATTGGGATGAAAGAAGGGTTATATATTTAATTGTGCAAGGTATTATCGAAAAAGTCCCAAGGGCAGCTGGTAAGTGTGGTGTTATAAGGGGTTGAGGTTGGGTTGAGGTCGGGGGTTCGAGTCTAGGTTCACCCCCACTTCCCCGACTTCCCCTTTTTGCTTTTTGGCAAAATTTTTAAAAGCAAAGTTGTTAATAAGCTATAAATAAGCAACTTTAATAAAGGCAACCATATTTTATAAGCACTTAATAAGCTGGAAATAAGCTGAGAAAAAGACAACAACACTTAGACTAATTTTTTTTTGGCTTTTTTTTCTTAAACTAATTAAACTTAAAACTACGAATAAGCTAAAAGCTAACCTAAATAAGCTAAAGTTTACTTTAAACTACCCTAATAAGCACTACTTAATCAAGGATAAGCTGAAGAAACAAGTAATAAGCTAAACTAGACTTAAACTACTATTTTTGGCTTTTCTTCAAATTTTTGAAAACAAATAAGCTATATTAAGCTTAAACCTAACTTTTTAAACTGAAACTTACTTATTTTAATCTAATAAGCTAATCTAAACTAAAATTAAGCAAAAACAATAAGCTATAAGCTCAAAATATGAAATAAGCACTTGTGTTGAAACTGAGACCCAAACAGTCCCTTAGGGGACTTTTGAGCTTAAATTAAGCTCAAAGATGGAACCTTATGACAATAAGCTTAATTCCCCCTTAAACTATAACCAATAAGCTTCCTAAAACTGCTTTTGAAACCCATTTTGAAAATGAAGAGCTTAATGAAAAAGCCAATTGAAAATTGCTTATTAACTCAGTACCTACTGAGTTATGAAAAGGATCTTTGAGATTTTTGGGCTTAAATTGCAATAAGCAAATGGATCCTTATGCTATTCTAGCTTATACCACTAAAAAGCTTATCCTAATGTCTACTTAAAACAACTTTTAAAAAGCATTTTGAAATTCATTTGATTAGAGAAAAAGCTGGTGGAAAAGACTATCTATTCTATTTTTTTGGTTTTTGAAAATGTTTATGAAAAGACAATAACCTACTTAGACAGCTTAAAACAGATAAACAAAGATAAGAAAATATTTAAAATTAAGCTAAACAGATGAATATAGCCTAAAATTCTTACTTGTGGCACTAATTTATAGGAAGCTAATCTATTTTTGCTAGCTTAAACTTAAGCTTAAAATACCAACAGTATTAACTCTTGTTAATACTGCTGGTGCAATTGACCAAGAGGAAAACACAAGTGCAGGTATCCTAAATTGATTGCCTGCACTTAGACACTCAAATTGAGTGTGTTCACACACAAAACACACAATTGCCAAGCTTATGGAAGCTTGGCTTACAATTTCCAATCAAAACTTAAAATGACAACTCTCCTGGTGCAAAATCACTAACAATAAGCCCTAACTTATTCATTTTTGAAAACTAAACTCTCAAATCTCTTTCCCTATTGATTAAAATTGAAATTAAAACTGACTCAAGCAAAATTCACAACTTACTTTGACTTTAAGAAGTCAAACAAGTTCTAACCAAACACCCCTTTAACTTTTGACTGGTTTTGAAAAAGCTTATAGAAATTAAATCTAATGATTAAAACTTAACTACCAGATAACTAGAAGCTTATAACAGCCTTAATTAACATGATCTAACAACTGAATTAAGCTAAAACTTAAGATCTAAGAGTATGCTACTATATTTTTGGTTTTTCTTAGATTTTTAAGACAAACTATGAAAAACTAAGATCTACTATGATTAAGCTAAAAACAGATTAAGATTAATGAATAATAAGCACAAGTAAAGAGAATTAAACACTTAATAAGCTAGTAGATTAAGTAAGATAAGCAATTTAAGCATTTTAGACTTTTAAGCAAATTTTGAACAAATCTAAACTATGAATTTAAGAACAAGAGTAATGAAAACTAACCCTCAGCTTCAGCTAAACAGAAGCTTACACAATTAAGCAGCTACTAGCTCTAGCTTATTCATGTGAATAAGCTAGTATAAGTCCATGAGATTCCCTCCAATGATTGGGATCTCCTTTTTTTTTTTTTTCCATTAAAGGTTAAAATCCAAACATTCTGGTATTAACTGTTTTAAGGTTTATGTATGATTAAGGAAGATTTGAGCTCAATTATTAGCATTAGAAGACTAATAGAGTTATTTAAGTAGCTATGAACGTGTAGCTTTATCATTAGAGAAAAGGTAAGAGCTTATAAGAGTAAACAAAAGGGCTTTTAACAAATTATCTAATATTAAAATTGATTCATTAACATAAAAACTTTCATTACATTACTAGAAAAGAGATTACATAAGATAGAGAATGAAATTAAGCTAAAACTTAAAAAGCTACTAAAATTTCTAACTACTCCCGTGTGTGAGGTATGAGAGCCTATTTATAGATGGCTGATGAAGCTTCTAGGTGTGCCTTCTTGCCCACGCTCCTTCTAATCATCACCATCCATTTCTTCAATCATTGGATCTCTTATCTCATCCGTTAGATCAAGCCTTGGGATTCACACGGATTGCCAAGCTGGCAATCCTTGATGTGACCCTTGTGCTTCTTGTGTGAGTGATCCAAGAGTAAAAATCAATATCCCTTGTGCTTTCCTTCATCTGACGTGGCTTTGATGCTTAAGTGAGCTACTAAGGATGCTTGATTAGACTGTTTTGACCTTGCTTTTGCGTTGTTTACCACTTGAATTGACCATTCGCACCTTCAATCTCCATTTGCCCTTTGTTTTCACCTTGGTTAAATGTGGAGACGATAATGAATAGTAAAAAGATTTTGGCGCGTTTCTTTTCTTTTATAACTGTTAATTCAGTTTGAAGTTTGGGATGTTGGCAATTTGAGTCCCTCTCTTTCTTTTTACTCTTTTTAGTTATAAAGAGAGTTTTAGACTTTACAAAACTGGCCCCTGAAGTTGGTATAAAAAGAGAAGTGGGCTTTGTTTTGGGCTTAAGGATCCGGGTATGGCCCATTAAGAGGAGAGGGGCTATTCTTGGACTTTGTGAAACTTGAGGGGCTTAAGTGGAATATTTTGGGCTTTGTTGACTTTTGTTGACCATGATTTGATTGAGGCTTGACTTTTCTGGCTTCGGCTTTGTACTCTTCTGATTCTCGTGTCCGTGCTTGCTCATTTTTGACTGCTTTCTTGTGATTTTTGACTTATCCGTACCTGCATACACAAAACACAAATACAAGCATATTTTTGCCATTTTTGGTTTGTTTTGGGTTTAATTGGGTCATTTTAGGTACAAAATGGATATGTGTATTCTACACTTATCAGGTACACTGCCCGTTAAAGTGTTGTTTTTAGGTATAGTCAGAATAAAATAAATAGTAAAACTTGATACTTAAATAACACCTACACAACGACACATTAAGTTTTTGGCGCCGCTGTCGAGGAGTAAAGTTGTTTAATTCTTATTTATTAGTGTTTTAGTTTAGTTTAGATTTAGTTTAGATTAATTTGCATATTTGTGTGTTTAATTTTTTTCATTGTATATTTTTGCATATTGTGTGTTTGTGTGCATTATTACAGTTCGCTGTAACTTTCTGATTCGAATACTCAATATGGCGTATTCAATTTCTTGGATACGATGTATAATTTTTTTTTCAAACCAATACAGCGTATTCGACTCTATCATCAATACGGCGTATTCAGTTCACTATATACGACATATTAAGCTATTTGACAGTTTTCTTTCCTAGCAATTTTATTACAGGTTAAAATGGACAACCCCAACATTACTATAGAGGTGTATATTAGGCTTGAGGAAGAAATAGCTCGTAGGCGTGGTAAGGTGTATAATTGAGAAACTGCTACGTATGGTAAGATCTGGGATAATGAAGACGTTCACGACCTCGGATCTGTTGAAACTGAATTCCCAGCTATATCCTTTAATGACGAGGTATCATCAAAAACACTATCTTGTGAACCCATGGTAAGTTCTATTAACGATGAAATTGACTTTAGAATTTCGTTTGACGATTCCGATGATGAAGATTACATGGTAGTTTTTGACAAAAACTTGTTTTCTTATAAAATAATTTCTGTTAATGATTTAAAAACAGATTCGGAAAATGATAATGATAAAGTCAATATGCCTTTGCTTCCATCACCCAAGCCTACGGTCAGTTATTTTGATGATTTAGACTTCTTTAAAGATTTTGAGAATGAATTTCCAGCCATTGTTTACAATGATGCTAAAGATTTTGAGATTGAATTTCCAGCCATTGTTTACAATGATGCTCAAATGTCTAAATCAGATTTATTAACTGAACTGATTTTTATCAATAAATTTGATTTGAATGAAGAAACATCGTTGTCCGAATGTGATGAAGAGGAACAAAACGTTTTAAACTTTAATGATCTATTTCCTTTTAACGTAATTTATCCCGATGAATTAAAAACAGATACATACAATGATAATGATAAAGTCGATATTAAACACTCTTCGAGGGATTTAACTGTCAAACCATTACCTGATGTAATAAATACCGATGTTGGTGCCTATGCACATGGGTCAAATAAGCTTTTGGAAACAAGTCATGATACTTCTAATAAATTTTTCAAAACTAGAATTTTTATCAAGGAATTAAATTTTAATATCATGACTTGGAATCATCTTAACAGAGGGATGTCATTCATTTTCCTAATCAAGAATTTGTATGTGCCATTTGGCATCCCGTTCAACCCCAAATTGTTTTATAAGGATGGGATTAAATTGAGGCAAGTCTAACTTAAAGACTTTTCTGTAAACAAAAGTGCTTGCCGGGTGACAACCCGGAATGTAATTTTCAATTTTTATCGAGTATGTCTTCCCAGATTTTCTATACGACGTATCCAAACCCCATGGATACGGCGTATCGACTATCTGGACGTTATCCAGTCTTTATTTTCAGCACAGTCGATACGGCGTATTCGACAAAGGTATCAATACAGCGTATCCTAGGGAATGGATATGGCGTATCGACTTCCTGTACAGTTTTAGCTACCTATTTCGAGTCTAACCAAACGAATACACGGAGATAGAATTGCATTTGTTTTATGAGAATTTGTACAGGACCTCGTGAAAGAAATATCGACGAATGTTGGTGGAGAATTTACAAATCTGGAGATCTTAAAGTGTTGGAGTCTTGAAACTTCAAGGCGGCTATTCAACACGAATTCTTGCTCATAAACGCTACATGGAGAATCACTACCGAGCAAATATCAAGGGAGTTTCTCATTCTAATTCTTTTTAAATTCCTGTATTTAATG
>BQNB010076736.1:0-31066 GCA_026074375.1 Tanacetum coccineum
GGCAAACTTCACTTGATTCTCCACGGTGTAGTTACTTATACGAAACACAGTTTCCATCCTCTCAAACCATTGGGTCAAGTCGACCACTCCTTTGGTGCCCCTAAAGAATAAGGGTTGACATTTCATGAAGTCTTGATAAGTGCACTCCCGAACAATGCGTTCATTCCTTCTCACACCTGTTCCCGAGGTATGGCTATCATCGCCATTTCGGGTTGTATCACGTGCTGCCAATACATCAGTGACACCCTGGTCGATCATGGCCTAAAGTTAGGCACTGGTGACCGAAGTGGTGGTAGTAGGGTCTACGACTGGTGGGGGAGTTGTGGTGACTGGCGTTGACCTCGTGGTTCTCCTTATTGGTGCCATTTTCTAATCACAAGGAAACATAATACCCGTTAGATTTCATAAAATCTTAACCATAACCCGATGTATACATAATAAATAAAACGAGATCACAGCACATGGTGAAATACACAAACAATATTGTAATAACCAATCGACATTTATTCACAATAAATTCGATTTTTATATAAAACATAATCCATCATTTCCATATATAACCTGGGAAAAATAATACATGATTGGTTTAGATACAATTACGACTCACAACACTTAGGTTACAAGACAAAATAACCATTAAAGCCTTTACTAGCCGAGATATACTGTAATACATAGTAGGCTGTTACAGGTCGCCGATATATGGAACAAAAGATCCTAAACCAAAGTAGTAGTAAAACAAAAGGTCTATACAATTGCTAGCTGGGAATACCCATTTAATTCTTATAGACTGTACAGTAGTACAGTCATAAACCAGTCTCAAGAACTGCTACTGGCTCTCTGGTAGCTCTGGCTCTGCAGGGATCCTTAGAAGGATCCCTGCTGTCTCCTGAAGCTCGACCATGAGTCTTGAGGGGTCCTTCACTATCTTTAGTTCCTTTACTAACTGTCTCTGTCTCCGATGGTCTACTTTCAGCAGATCTGAAATCACCGTCTGTCTCATATGGTCTGCTGCCTGCAACTCAGCGATCTCGGACTGCTGAGCCATGACCGTAGTCTGAAGTGATATGCCATCGGACGTACCTGATTAGCCAAAGCATCCATCGACTGTGCCCAAGCGGCACGAGATGCTTTGGCCTCCTCCTCCATCAGAAGGGCAGTGCGTCTATGGAATGGCTACCCTTGTTACAACCATTGTTGATCGGGGCTCTAAGGTTAGAGCTCGGGTTATGTCGTGGCCTCATCAGCTGAGAATATATGATCTCATCCTCCTGGTCAACAGTAGTAGCCAACTCAGTAACCCTCTGATTGACCCCCTCTAGGGTGGTCGGTGCAATCTCCTGGATGGCTCCACAGGATCCCTGTATCCGTAATACCATAGCCTAACTCTCTAGACGTCTGGCGTCCTGGAGCGGCATCTAACATATCAGCAAATCCATAAAGGTCTGCCCTAGCTGTGGTAGGTCCAACCTGCCTAGCAGCACCAGCTGTCGAATGTTCCCCTTGACACTCGTAACCAGGACCAGGAGTTTAGTACGAAACACTGGCCTTCTTCGAAGCGGTAAACAAATCTCAGGCCTCTCAGGCTCACGAATAGGAGATGGTAGTGTAATCTCTCTTGTCTATACCAGCAGCTCGGTGTTCCCAGAGAGATCCCTCAACATATGTAGGGCTATTGGGTGGTGGTGATAGTATAGGTAATGGCGAAGAGGGTATCTAAGGAAGTGGTGATGAGTATCGAGAGAGAGGTGATGGTGGTAGGTGGAGTAAGTAAGGTAACAATTTTCAGCAACTCCTCGGAGAGGAACTGGTTGCGGGCGCCTGGGGTCGGATGGACATCCTAGCCGTGACGCGATAAGCAAGGTATGGGTCCTGGTCAGCTGAATAAGCAACAGCTGCAGGGTCGGCAGGAGCTAAGTGCTCCTCCTCCTCTGCATCATCATCATCATCGTCAGATGGCTCCTCATCATCCCTGTCGTCTCCTCTGTCAGCAGGATAGTCGGCTGGATCCTCCTCAGGATCCTCCTCATCATCCTCCTCTGGGTCCTCCTCAGGGTCGGACTCTGGTATATACCCTGGTGACTGATGAGTAGGTGAGTCAGCAGCAGGCATTGGCTGCTCCTCAGCCGGGAATACCTCATCGTCCACTGGTAAGAACTCCGGGTAAACAGGCTCCGGAACAAATGGTATGTAAATAGGTGAAGGTGGTGCTCTTCTGCTCCTCGGCCAGTGCACGTTTATCGGAGATGGTGGATCCTAAAAAATAAGTCCCTCGACTCCTGGTGATCCTACGTCAGATAGGTCCTCATTCGGGGCATGGATATCTTCAGGATACGTAACTGAGAATCTTCCGAATCCGAATGCTTGAAACTGAAACTCAAAAAGTGACTTATATATGTATATTAATATAAGGACTTATTATCCTTATTTACGTAGATATATTATAAAAAACGTATAAAACTCTATTATGCATGTATATAGCCTAACCTGACTAAGAACCAATTTGTATATGAATACCCCGTAAAAAACCCTTTTGTATGTATGCACATGTTTTGAATCGGTTATAGTCCAGCAAAAAACATTTTGACCTGGTTCTTATAACCTTGGCTCTTGTATACCAATCTGGTAACACCCCCAAAATGGGTCGCAACCGAATAAGGATCCGGGGCGTGTTACTTCAAGATCAACAACACAAGATATATATAAGATACGACACAAAATGGTCGTTTAAACTGATTACATTGGATTTATTTTACAAGCACATAATACAAAAGCATAAAGCTTACTTGTTCCTTGTTTAATATTACAAAAAGACAGCAATACATTTCCCAAAATTATGATGCACATAAAATCTTTACATGTGTGCAATCCAAACTGTAAGCCAATGCATCCTTGGCACCCGTGCCTATTGACCTCCTGAAAACATTGCTTAAAAACGTTCAACAAAAAATATTGGTGAATTATAGTTTATGTATTTAAACTTATTGCCAGGACCGCAGCAAGACTTTCCCTGATGTTACAACATATGCAACAATCATCAAAACCCCCCCCCCCCCCCCCACCCCCCCCCCCCCCCCCCCCCCCCGATTACTGTTTGCACTAAGCTCATGACACTGAAGCTCAACCTATATTTGCTATTTTAGCAGTTATTTTGCCCGTACAGATGTTGTAACCCGCAACATCCAAGTCCGACATGGTCAACGTTCGTTCCTGGTGATAGCTAATCACCCAAACGGGGAGGTTAATCCCAAGATCATATTGTATAAATTCGGCTTACATAATGCAAAATCAACAACTTCATCTATGCAATTGATAGTTCATGATAATGGGCTTAGGAGGGTTATCGCTACTTAGGCAAACACATAATCAATATACTTTAAACACTTGCGTCAAATTTATAAAACAAAGCATGTTTTCACCCCAAATAATAGTAAATCAGTAAAACTGTAAAAAGTGGGGTATGAACTCACCTTGAGTATGGAAAGTTCCAAATAATCACAAGATAAAACGTCACGCAAAACGTTTTGATGCATCCTATTTAAATTAGGTCGTATAAGTACCGGTACTTTAATTCAAATAACATTGAATATAATCTTTTGTTGGTTACTAGTACTATCGTTCGGGCTATCATTATTTAAGAGGGTCATGACATGACGTTTACGAGGAGTTAGGACACTTTTAAATCGTAATCCAACAACCGTCGATACGCCATCCGCCTAGAGGCTCATTATGAAACTCCCGAGTGGCCTCTTACGTCCACGGTCTTCGTCTGTTAAGACGAGTGATCAAAAAATTATTAACATTTTTAAGTTTTTAAGATTTGGTGGTGATAGTAATTTATGTTACAACAGTTAGTTTGTCGATTTTTTAGTTTTAATTAGCGTAAACTTGTAAACGTAATAAAACTTTATTCGTTTTCATCCCGATTTTTAGTGATTCCTTCGAGTAAGTCTTTATTATTAAAAAGATGTATTTTTATTTTATAAGTTAATCCCACTGATGAATAGTGTTTTTACTGTCATCGTTATAAAATTACTTTTATTAAACTTTAATATATCGTAAACGTCGTAGTTTATTCGTATAGTTCCGTTTTTAGCGATTCTTTCGGTACGATCTCGTAAATTATGTTATAATCATATTTTAGTCGTTTTTAAAAATATTAGTTTCTGTAATGAATAGTAAATTTTTTTATAAAATCGGTTTTATAAAAGTATGTATCGTCTGTAAACTCGTAAAATTAACGTAATCGTCTATCGTTATTATAAATCGGTTTTCGAGTTTCTTATCATTTTGGGATTCGTCACGTGACGTATTATTATTATATATGTCAAACCACTTTTATGAATTTCGGATTCAAAACAGCCCTAAGTTATTTATAGTGTATATCTTTATAAAAAAAACTTGTTTTTTTATGTATTATTTAATGTAGTAGTTTACTTTAAAAACCCTATAGCTATTTTTAACTTATGTGATACTTTTAATAAGGTCCAAGTTCATCCATAGCCTTTTAAAGTCATTGTAACAAGTTTAAACAATTTAGTTAATTACTTTTCTATTTGAATAAATTATGAAACCTTATAAAACCCTATTATTACTAAAATGACTTATACTTAAAACCATATGTTACACATACTTTTACCATTTGTTTTTTCCATGATATATATAACATCATGTCATAAGAATAAGTGCCTAAATTCATAAACATTAGTGAAAAAAAAATCATTTAACATTATTAAAAAGTCTCTTTGTGGTGATTTAGCCCTATTAAATATATCACATAAAATCATAATAAATAAAAAGTATTGAGAATTGGAAGACCTTAGGTATGAATGTAGAGATGAGAATGAATGGCTAAACCCGTGTTTAGATTCAAAACCAAGGATTACAAGATTATAAACCCAAGATTAGGTTTGAAACCCTAATCTTTCCTTTTCTTCCTTAATCCTCGCAAATGAAGAACCAATGCTTGTAAACACCTTAGTGTGCCTTAGGATTGATGTGTAAAGGGTTGTATAGATTGTATAAAAAAATTGTATGGATTGCTTAAGAGTGCTTAATATGCCATGGGTTTTGGGTGAGATTAAAGGGAGAGAAAGGAAATGACATTTTTGTTAACGTAATAAGAGTAAGAAACTTCACATATGCATGCATGTATATATAGGGAAGAGGTAAGAGATATTATAGTTGCAATATTGACTAGGAAAAGTCCAAGGGGGGCGGGGTGTCTTGGGCTTGGGATTCAAGGGGGACAAAGGGAGGAGTGTTTTAAGGGTTTTTTTAAAGCTATATGTTTCCTTGGTTTCCTATCATGGGGAATCATCCCACATGATTTCAAGGGTTAGTGTTTCTAGTTTATTTATTTTTTATAATGTTTACTTGTGTTTTTTTAAGAGAAGTGTAAGTGAAGTTTTATATATAAAAAGTAAAGTGTAGTTTTATAATAAAAGTTTACTTGTAAAGTCGAGTGGTTATTTTTGTAAAGTTTTGTTATCTTGTGTATACTTATGAGACGTGTATAAATATATACATATGCATAAAGTTTTATAAACTTCGATCTTTGTATATAAACGTAGGTATTTGTGAATGCGTAGTAATTTTTAGGGTGTCGGGGAAAACCTAATTGTCAATTTATCGTGGAACGTAAACACTTTCACATATCCGATAAAATAACTTGTGAAATGTTAATAATTATTCTCAAAATAATTTCTTAACCCTCGTTTGATGTAAACAATAAATTGCTTGATGCCCGTTTACGTTAACTGATCATTTTTAGCTTACGCGATTTAACGTAACGATTTCCATTAAAAACGAACGCGTACAATACTAAAAATAAATGGTGACTTTATTAACGTCGTACATTGTCCTAAAACACAAGGTGTTATAGAACTTCTCTTCTCCCTATACACTTGAACAAAATGGTGTAGCTGAAAGGAAGAATAAAACTCTCATTAAGGCTGTTAGAACAATGCTGAATTGATCAGTACTTTCTCTTTACTTTTGGGCTGAAGCAGTCAGAATAGCTTATTATACTCAAAATAGATCAATCATTGTCAAAATACATGATAAAACTCCCTATGAGATATTCAGAGAAAGAATCCCTGATATCAGCTATTTTCATGTGTTTGGATGCCCTACGTTTATTCACAATCACAAGGATCATCTAGGAAAATTTGATGTTAAGGCCGATGATGGTTATTTCTTAGGATACTCGTTTGTCTCAAAAGCTTACAAAGTCTTTAACATAAGAAGACAACAAGTTGAGGAGACTTATCATGTTACATTTTATAAGAGTATGGAAGCCATCAGGTTTACCAATACATCAATGGATGAGATTAGAATTGATGATTCCTTTAAATATCCTCCTAATGAATTTATTCATGAGGATGATCCATCTAGACAATATTAAGCAAATTCTGATATCTCATACTATGTTATTCCTCATGGTCGTTCACAAACTGAACTTACCCACATGTTTCTGAAGTGATTGCTTCAAACAAGCTTGATATACCTCACACTAAGGATGCTAAAGGTTCTCCTGACTTAATCAACACTGAAGGAACTCATGAATAAAATGTCCAGGATGAACAAATTATCACCCAATCTACTTAAGGTCCATCAGGGAACAATACCGAAGTCTCAAAGTCTAATATTGAATCTTAAGTCCATGATGTCCCTTAGTCTCATATATCCAATCAAGCCTCTACAAATTCTCATCCTGTTCCTCAGGATAGATGGTCAAAAGACAAACACATTGAACTTGTGAATATCATTGGTGATCCTGGTGAAGGCATGCTTACAAGAATGTCTATTTGCTAGTGAATGTCTATTTGCTGACTTTCTCTCTGAGATAGAACCTAAAAAGGTGTTTGAGGCACTGAAGCACTTAGGATGGGTTGATGCCATGCAAAAAGAACTGAATTAGTTCTATAGAAACAAAGTATGGACTCTTGTTCCACTCCCTTATGGAAAAAAAGCCATAGGCTCCAAATGGGTATTTAGGAACAAGAAAGATGAGCATGGTATAACCACCAAAAACAAAGCAAGACTGGTTGCACAAGGTTATAGTTAGGAAGAAGGAATTAACTATGATGAAAACTTTGCACCAGTTGCAAGGATATAAGCCATCAAAATATTCCTTGCCTTAGCTACATACATGAACTTCATAATTTTTCAAATGGATGTCAAAAGTGCATTCCTGAATGGTAAACTAAAAGAAGAAGTCTATGTTAAATAGCCTCCTGGCTTTGAAATAGCAGTGGTACCCTGACTATGTCGGCACGCTTGCTAAAGGCCCTTTATGGACTGAAACAAGCTTCTAGGGCATGGTATGAGACTCTATCTACTTTCTTTATTCAAAATAAGTTTGTCAGGGGAAGAATAGATAACACATTGTTTATCTATAAATCAAAAGGAGATGTTCTCCTTGTTCAGGTGTATGTAGATGACATCATATTTGGCTTAACACGTTATAAACTTTGTAAACAGTTTGAGAAATTGATGATAAAGAAATTTTAAATAAGTATGATGGTGAGGGGGGAGAGAGAGGGGTGAGCGGTGAGGTCTGGGTAGTGGGATGTCTGTTGGGAATGTAGACTGCAAATCACGCAGGATGACAAAAGGATTATCCTTTGTCAAGAAAAGTACACTAGGGAACTTACTAAAAAAAATTGATATTTCTGATGTGCTTTAGTGAAAAACACCATGGTTTCTTCAGACAAAAATTTAGGTACCTGATCTTGCTGGCAACCCAGTCAATGAGACCTATATAGGGGAATGATTATGTTACTGATGTACCTACTATTAACAAGGCTGATATCCATTCCTCCACTGTCTTATGTTGTCTATTATTAGTCTAATCCAAAGGTATAATAAATTTAACTGCTATGAAAAGAATCCTCAGGTACCTGAAAGGTAATACTACCCTTGGTCTGTATTATCTAAAATGTTCATGCTTTGATCTAAAAGGATACTCGGACTCAGACTATGCTGGTTGTAATATGGACAGAAAAAGCACCTCAGGTGCTTGTCAAATACTTGGTGGAAAACTGGTGTGTTGGAGTGCTAAGAAACAGTAGTCAGTGGCTATGTCCTCAGCTGAGGCTGAATGTGTTGCTGCTGCTGGGTGTTGTGGAAGTATCTTATGGATGAAAACTTAACTCAGTGACTATGACATCCATTACAAGATGGTACCCATCTTTTTGTGCAACCACTTGTGCCATTGGTTATCCAAACAGCCTAGTCTTCACTCAAGAACAAGCATATTGACTATAAGATATCATTTCATCAGGGATCACATCCTTAAGGAAGACATAGAACTACACTTCATCCCCACTGAGTATCAACTAGCTGATATATTCACCAAACCCCTAGATGAACCTACTTTCACAAGACTAAAAGCAAAGTTAGGCATGCTGAATATTGATTGATCAGTCTCCCTGATCAAAAGTGTTTTAGTGTGGTGTACATTCTAATCTCTCTCTGAAACCATACTCCCTAAAACATATATACTTCCATGACACCGAGGGATACACTAAATGAAGTAACTAAATGCTCTAAGTCTTTTGTTACTTAAATGTCCTAGATTGGTGGCTGAACACATTAAATAAGGAACAAATATTTCTTATCTAAATGTCATTCAACAGTCATGGGCCCTCACTTCTCCCATATATAACTTAAATAACCCACTATGCATTTAATGCTCACTCCCAAAAACACAATAACTTCCTAATGTGTCTTGTCAAACGACTTTTGACCATTATCCATATGTCATGCCTACAAAAGGTGCATGATAAAGAAACGGCGAAACAATTTCTGATTTGAAAAGGATGGTGCAAGTCAAATGGCAACATTAAAAGGGGTTACCAAACAGTTTTAACTTTTTCTTTAAATGGGAAAGTTTAAAATATTAAAACCTTTTCATAATTTCACCTATAAATACCTTTCAAATTAATAAACATACACACAAAAACAAAAAACGCAAATAAACTATGCTCATTTTCTCTTAAAGCAAAATAAGTGTGTGTGTTCTTTATTTTCTGGTAAAAGGCTCAAATCTTCCCATTATTTGTTCATTACAACCTTTTTCTCAAATCATTTGTTTGAATGATAACTTTACTTTCAAAAACGACTCTTTTTGAATCATTTTCTATGATTATGACTGTTGTACCCTTGAAGTAATACCCTAGTTTAGCTTCCGTTGCTATATGTAAAAATGGGGGTGTTACACATGTGTCCCAAATCAGGGTTAAGATAATCAAAAGCCTAGCTAATTACCAAAGATGGTTACCGAATATCACTTAAAGTCGTGTAATCACTTTCCAAAGAAGATTATTTGACCCTATGCCTGGGTATCACGAATACCTCCTTGGGATAAAACCAAGTGTTTGTTCTTGTTCTAGGCACAGATCAAGAACCTTTTCGTTTCTAAGTGTTTAAGTTTTTTGTTCTCTTTTTCACACATTCCCATGCAGTTATGGTCTCCTATTTATATGATAATACTCAAAACCCTAGTCAAAGTAATTATGAGAGATTATAAGAGATATAATCTCTTTTATAATTAGCCACCTTAATTTCAGGAATTAGTGGTTACATGACCATATTAATCGTGGTCATTAAATGTGATTATAACTTGCCATTTAAACCGGTCAAAGTTGTTACAAAAGTTGTTGAATTCATTCCAGCGTGTTATTCATTCAGTATCTTGGACATTCAGCTAGCCCGCTGAGGAGCATACCCGCTGAGGATACATCCTCTGATGGATTACTCCTTAATGGTATCCTTCAGCTTACTCCTTAAGGAGTACCAAGCTGAAGCCATCAGACTGATGAATGTCCTTGTCCAGAGTTCCTACTCACTGAAGAGTAAACTCACTTAAGTTCACCAGCGACTAGAATTCCCTTTAACCACTATCCGAGTCAGGGTGTTCAGTGACCTATGGGTGTACACTCCGTACCTCCAGCCCCATTATCCAGTATGAATTGAGCCCACCACAATTGAACTAAATTTCCAACAATCCTCCCCAATTTAGTACAATTCCTTTGCATGAAAATTAAACATTAAACAAAACAAGTGCATAAATGAAAATGTCCTAAGGATTAAATTTTCATCTTAGTAAATTACATGTTCAAATATTCAAGAATCAAGGTGTTCTAATAATTGAACCCTTTAACCCATTTGAATACCTGAAGATAAAATACACACCAGTTTTCAAACACTTAAGAAACTCCTGACACAACACAAGCCATGTATCCATATCTAATTTATAATATTATAAGAGCCAAAGTCCATGCTCCCTGAAGCGACAAAACCTTAACATTTACATAGGTGGTTTCTCTTTATTCATGCTCTTTCTAAGCACCTTTTCAAAGAAATTAACCATTGAGAAGTTAACAAATTCATCTTCCTTTATCAGCAGGTTCCAAGCACATCATTGGGATGATTGTAAAACATGTGCTTTAGTCTACTGAAAGTTCAGCTTTCCACATTGAACTCAGCTACCAAGTTTCCTCAACAGGGAGTTGGGTGACACTAGCATTTAACAACTTAGTTGGACTTTAAACCCATCTTTTTAGCAGATTTTATAACCAAGTCTCTACCCAATCCCTTTGTCAAGTGATCAACTAAGTTTTGTTGAGACATCACAAACTCTATAGATACCACCCCATTCATGATCAGCTCACGAATCATGCTATGCCTGACACCTAAGTGTCTAGACTTCCCATTGTACATTTGGCTATAAGCCTTTGCCAATGTAGCAGCACTATCACAGCGGATAGGAGTAGGTGATATAGGTTTGGACCACAATGGAATCTCAATGAGAAAGTTTTTCAACCATTCAGATTCCTTACCAGCAGCTGCTAAAGCCACAAATTCAGATTCTATTGTTGAACCAGTGATACAAGTTTGTTTCTTGGAAGCCCAAGAAATTGTACCACCATCAAGCAGGAATACCCAGCCACTGGTAGACGAATTATCTTCAGTGTTGCTGACCCAGCTTGCATTAGTGTATCCTTCTAGAACTGAAGGATAACCAGTATATGTCAATCTATAGTCCATGGTTTTCTTCAAGTACTTCAGTACCCGCTGAATTGCTTGCCAGTGCTGAGTACCAGGATTACTAGTATACATGCTCAGTTTACCCACAACAAATACAATATTAGGCCTTGTACAAGTCATGGCATACATGAATCAGCAAATACAATATTTAATGCGCTACAACTTCGGTGTTGTTTGGGCGTAGGCTAAGAGTCCGGGATAGCTCTCCATATTGCAATTTATATATCTAGAATCATAGGATCACAAATATTGACCTATCTTTGCCCTTTGATTGTGAGCTTAGTTGAGCCATAAGGTAACCTTGGTACCAACGAGTACGTTCTGATCAATTGGTAAGGACTCGGACAATGAACTACTAGTATATAAAGAGCCGTTAAGCAGTAAGTGGGTAAAGTCTCCATGAGCTAGGGTTTAGTAAGAGCACCATTATTAATCACCTAAGATAGATTATAATCAACAAATGCTTGCTTTATGCGGATGCGTCTAATTATGACAGGATTAGCATGTCTAAGTCTTAGGAAGAAGTACCGCCTAAGTCTAGGAATGATATCCCCTTCGAGATAAGACAATCATTTTACTAAATAAACAAACCTGTGTTTTATCAAATTTATTATTTTTTTTTATTTTTGTTTTTATTTATAATTTACATGGGTTAGGGGATGTGGGTGGGGACGTAAAGGTGGTAGTGCAGGGGTTGTCTGATAAGTGATTGTTCGGTTGATCGTATTGTGTCGTAGGGTATTGTTAGATTTTGAATGTTAATAGGTGTTTGGGTGTTTGTAAATAACCATAGATATAAAGCACTTCCTCAACTTTGATGCCATTGCTTAGGTGCCTACTTTTGTCCATAAAGAGACTTAATAAGTTTACACACCTTGTTTTCATTTCCAGGCATGATGAAGCCCTGAGGTTGGTTCATATAGACCTCCTCTTCCAGTTCACCATTCAAGAAAGTTGTCTTCACATCCATCTGATGAATAATCAGACCGTGAATTAATGCCATAGCAATCAGCAGTCTTATGGTACTGATACGTGCCACTGGAGCATAAGTATCAAAGTAGTCTATTTTTGACTTTTGACTAAAGCACTGAATGACCAGCCTTGCCTTAAAAATTTTAACAGTTCTATTTACCTACAGTTTTCTTTTGAAGATCCATTTGCACCAAGAGGTTTGCAACCTAGAGGTAGATCAGCCAACACCCAAGTGTTGTTGCCCATGATGGAATCCATCTTATCATTGTTTGCTTCTTTCCAGAAAGTAACATCTTGGGACTTCATCGCTTCATCAAATGTTTTAGGGTCATCCTCAACGTTAAAGCAATAGGAGTGTTGGTCAAAGACCTCATCCCTTGTTCCTTCAATTAAGTATAATTGAAATTCAGGTTCAAAGTTCTTTAGAGTTCCATTCCTTTTGCTTTTTCTAAGCTCAGGTTCAAGTTGCTAAACAACCACAAATGTCTTTAGTTCCATTTATTAGGGACCTCTAACTTGGTCTAAGGACTGATGAGAATCTATTCTCATCAAAGACAACATCCCTGAATTCAATTATTAAGTTAATTAAAACTGATTCATTAGGATCAATAACAAAGAACCTAAAAGCCTTGGAATGCTCAGCATATCCAACAAAGACGCATTCAATGCCTCTTTCACCCAAAGTTTTTAGCTTTGGATCATGGAGTCTTACAACTGCCCTACAACCCCAAACCCTGAGGTAGTTCAGGTTTGGTTTTCTTTTAGTCTAGAGTTCATAAGGGGTAATCATGTTCCTTTTATTGGGAACCCCATTTAGTAAATAGCAAGTTGTTAACATAGCTTCACCCCAGAACCCTTGACTTAGTCCTGAGTAAGACAACATGGAATTAACCATTTCTTTCAGTACTTTATTTTTCCTTTTAGATATACCATTTTGTTGTGATTATATGGGGCAGTAGTTTCATTGATAATAGAAACAGACTAAAAATACAGAGTATCCATATACTCACCTCCCATGTCAGTCCTGAATCTTTTAATCAGGGATCCTTGTTGTAATTCAACTTTAGTTTTGAATACTTTGAATTTGTCTAATGCTTCATCCTTTAAATGTAATAAATAAACATAACAAAACCTTGAAGCATCATCAATAAATGTCGCAAAGTATTTCTTATTCCCTAATGAGGGAGTAGCATGTAAATCACACAGATCACTATGGTTCAGCTCCAAAACTTTAGTTTTATGTTTTACATTTTGAAATGATTTCTTATTTATTTTGGTCAGCATGCAAGTCTTACACTTTTCAGTATCCATGTCAAAAGTTGGGATTAACCCATCCTTAGACATATCTTGCAACCTCTTAAAGTGGACATGGCCCAGTCTAGCATGTCATAGGATTGAATCATTCAGTTTAGAGGTTGACATAAAGGTTGAACCAATATTATCATTGACAATATTAAGCCTGAACATATGATTACTTAGATAACCAAAACTAATAAACACACCATGTTGGGATAAAACAAATTTATTAGATTCAATCACTTGTTTATAACCACAATTATTCAAAATACTACTTGAAACTAAATTCTTCCTTATATTAGGAACATGCAAACATTCAATAAAGAAACAATCTTTCCAGAACTAAACCTAAGATCTACGTAACTACGTCCATGCACCAGGGCTGTTAACTCATTTCTCATGTGAATAATAGATCCATTATTTAGTAACTTATAGGTCTTGAACCAGCATCTATCTTTACACACATGAACTATTGCTCCTGAGTCAAACCACCACGCAACATCATCATCCTGTATAAAGTAAGCCTCAGATACATATGTAACATAATAAACCTGAAGAGATTTATTAAACATATTATGACCTTTCAGTGAGTTAGAAGAACCATCAACTGAACCCTTTGTACCTGATCCATTGGCTTTATTGCCAACATTAACACCTTTGTAATCCCTTTTCATGTGACCAGTTTTGCCACATTTCTAACAAGTAGGTTTTGCCTTCTTGTTAGGATCAGCCCTTGTGTTATCATGACGTTTATGTTTACCCTTGTTGTCATTGTACCTAGAAGAGTTGTTATGCTCTACTATATTGACAACTAAAGGACCAACAACATTGTTGCCGTTTGGCTTGTCATTATCATGCACCCTAAGGGACTCCTCAATGCGCAGATGACTGCCTAACTCAACAAGAGTTAAATCCTCCTTCAAATGTTTCAAGGCGTACTTGAAATCTTTCCAAGAAGGAGGAAGTTTATCAATGATACATGAGACTTGAATAGCCTCATCCATGTTCATTTTATGTTGTGTAAATCTTCCAATTATACCAAGAAGTTTATTATATTGTTCCATAACTGGTCTTGAATCAGTCATTTTGTAATTTGTGAAATTACTTACAAGGAACTTCTTACTTGAGGCATCCTCAGCCATATATTTAGCCACCAAGGAATCTTATAGTTCTTTGGAAGATTTAACATTTTAGTAATTATCAAACAAGGAATTAGACATACCATTGAGGATTGAACCTCTACATACATAGTCATCATTGTCCCACTTGGCCCTCTTCCTGACTTGTTCCACGGTTGGATTATTACCTCCATCTTTAGGCAAGGGGGTAGTCAACACATACACCACACTCATGTTGGAAAGCAAGAAGTACATCTTCTTCTGCCATCTTTGAAAATCCACCCCTTTAAACTTGTCAAGCTTGGCAAAGTTTGAAGCCATGTGTTTTATAGCAGCAACCATTGATTATCATAAAATAATCTTCTTTGATTGTTAGTTGTCGTGTGTCCTAGATCAGGGGTAAGATAATCAAAAGCCTAGCTAATTACCAAAGATGGTTACCGGATATCACTTGAAGTCGTATAATCACTTTCCAAAGAAGATTATGCTTGGGTATCACGAATACCTTCTTGGGATAAAACCAAGTGTTTGTTCTGGTTCTAGGCACAAATCAAGAACCTTTTCATTTCTAAGTGTTTAGGTTTTTTGTTCTCTTTTTCACATGTTCCCATGCAATTATGGTGTCCTACTTATAGGATAATACTCAAAACCCTAGTCAAAGTAATTATGAGAGTACCAAGCTGAAGCCATCAGACTGATGAATGTTATAACACCCCGTGTTTTAGGGTCATTTACGATGTCATTAATTTCACTATTTATTTTTAGTCTTGTACGCGTTTGATTTTAATTTTAATCGTTAAGTTAAATCGCGTAAGCTAAAAATTATCATTCAACGTAATCGGGCATCAATTAATTAAATGTTTATGACAAGCAAGTGTTAGATAATTATTTGGAGGATAATTATTAACTTTTCACATTTTATTTTTTTGGTTACGTAAAGTGTTTACGTTTCATGATAAAATACGTTTAGGCATTCACGGAACCACCAAAACTTTTCTACGCTTTAACAAATACCTATTATTATACCCAATACCCAAAGTTTTATAAAAATTCACCCGTATGTATCATATAGGCTGAATTCTACATGAAGGAAATAAACCAAGACTTACAAATTACAAGTTATATCTTTATACATTCAACATTGCAACTTATAACCTCAAATGACACAAGATATTTTATATAAAAGATCAAAGACTTCCTAGCTCTTATCCTCCCCCCATAAAATTCGGTTAGAAAGTGATCCCAAGGGGACATTAAGCATACAAATCACCAACTAGGACTTGTACAAATACACCTCATTAAACCTTATGTCTAAGACTAGTGAAAGTGACCAACTTTTCTCCTTATTTCCCTCCATTGTTTCTTTGAATATTGGACCACTATCAAAATAGTTTACATGATAGTCCAAGTTGTATATAATAGATGCAACTAGTTGAGAAGTAACACCACCTTCATTTCACTAGAAAACTTCACTCATTCTCTTTGTCTCTCCCTCCTAGCCACGGCCAAACTCACACACCCCTAAATAATCCATAGTTTTTATTTTACCAGGTATACAAGTGATCTAACATCATATCTAAGATATACCAAGAAGGTTTGAAGGCTTGGTTTAGAATTTACAAGTGTTAAACAAGGAAGGGTTAAGATTAGGGTTTTCATTGGATTTAGGGTTTTCTAAGTATCAGAAGCTTGGGTTAAATAGCTAAACAAGGGTTTAGATCTTGTTAATCATCATCCTACTTCATATTAAGGTTATCTAAAAACCTCAAACTCTTTACATTTGTGATTTTATGTATATATAATGTTTATATAGTAAATCACCATCTAGGAAACTTATTAACTTGTAAAATGGATTCTTACACTTGGTTATGATTTGGTATACTTTTACTTTTGGTATATGGATGTTAATATCATGTGGGAATGGAAGTATAAGTATTGTACAAGTGTGGTTTATGTATAAAAAGTATGTATATAAACTAGTAGTTTTAAAAGTTACTTAATAAGTTTATAAGTAGAAGTGATGTGAGATCTTGTTATCCTGGATAATATTTGGGCAAATCATGGACTAAGAACCTTAAGTATGTAAGACATGTGATATATGGTGTTGTAGAGGACTTGTAACAAAGTTACTAAACTAAAAAGTTACAAAAACAAGTTTAAACACATTTCTAACAAAAATATCAAAAGGGTCTGATTAAAATTCGAATATAAAGTATTTATTTTATATTTTCATAAAATACTACATCTCATGAGTATTCCAACCATATAAAGAACTTAAAAATTCGATTTATAACGAAGGAGATACGTAATTTACAAGTTATACAATAATAAACGCATTTATAAAAGAAATTTTATAAAAACTTATTACAAACCACTTCTGATATAAAAGAATGGTTATTTTTCTCAGATAGTGCATATTTTTATGATTACAAAACATTAAAAATCATAATTTTTGGATCAATAACGAAGAAGCTATGAATTTCGCAAGTTTACGATAGTAAATACTTTTATAATTTTTTTTATAAAAGTTACTGTTTCAACATTGTTTTTTAAATTTTGAAAAATATCATAATTAGATAGAACTTTTAATTATGAAGATGTGCTCGAAAGAATCACTAAAATCGGATTTAAAATGAATAAGATATGGCTTTTACGAGTTACGACAACTAAATTTATAAAAGTCTCACGTTAGTGAACTGTAAAAACTGTGGTTCAGCTGGGGAATCAATATATGGAAAAGTTATATTTGATACATCGTATTATACAAAAAATTGTGGACGTAAGAAAGAAACTATACACAAACGGCTTTATAAAACGAGAAAGTTATGTCGTTTTTACTAAGGAAATATTTATAAACGTTTTAACTTTATAAATATGATTTCACAAATACAATTAGATGGTGATATAGCTATATATAATTATATATGGTCCTAGTTATTCAAAGTACTTAGTACTCATACGGCCTATAATTAATTAGGTTGCATTCGGACGTTATCGTGACGCATTTTCTGTTGTATACTTGTTATGTATTCACTCAAGGTGAGTTTATAGCCCCACGTTTTACTTGTTTTATATATACGTTACAACTTTTGGGGTGAGGACATGCTTGTTACCCAATTCATTTACATGATTGGTTTGAATTTATTACATGTGCATTCACATTCAGTTTACCAAACTGGTTCTACATATCTCAATTAATTATTTTGGGATCGAAATACATTGTTGTTTCACTTATGTGTGAAATAGGACATTACTTTCTTATTACCCAAATGATTACGGATTAGCTTAAGCGGATTAAATGTGAATTAATTGGAGGTGTTAAGCGTGATTGTTATGAAATTGATCCTATTCGGGTGTGATAGTCCGTCGGGTGTTTAGACTATCAATGGGACGAATGGTTTATAGCATGTCGGAGCACAACATTTATATGACACGAACACTTTACGGTGCCTTGGATAATGTGGTATATATATGAGTTACACAGTAGGTTTCATGAAACTTAGTGGAACGTAATCATTGTTTTATACACACATGAATATTTACGTTGCCTTGAATAAAGTGGTAATACATACTTTGAACAATGGTGGTCCAACTTATACATAACTTTTGTGACTATGCTAGGATTGAAGATGGTCATGAATACTTTACAACTTTTTGTTTTACAACATAATACTACTTTTGGTGACTATTTGGGGGATTTAATTATGGTTCATGCTATTACTTTTACAACTCTTTGATTTACTAACACACATACATACGTTTTGGTGACTATTTGGCGGATTTTATATGGGCATGCATACTTTACAAACTCTTTGATTTAATAACCATTCTTACATAATTTTTTTGGAAATATAAGGATTGGACATTGGTTAATAACTTTACAAAATTGTGGTTCAAACATTTCTACTTACAACAATCCTATGAATACTCAACTCACCAACTTTATGTTGACACTTTTAAGCATGTTTTCTCAGGTTAACAAGCTACTTGACATACTTGATGTGCATTGGAGTCTAAACAATACAAGATTACTATTTAAACGATACAGTTATAGGTCGTTCTCTTATGACTTGAGCAATGGTATTATGAAGTAATGCTCCCGGAAACATATTTCGCTGCGACCCATTTTTGGAGGTGTTACAGATTGGTAATCAGAGCCAAGGTTATAGAGAACCAGGTTGCATATCTTACCTAGACTATAACCATTTTCAACGATCACATTTTTAAAAGATTTTTACGGGACATACACATACTGTTTGTTGCATTAGTTGGTCATACTAGATGCTTACATGATTCATATACGTGTTCATATTATTGTACGTAGATTACTACGAGGGTCTTACATAGATATATACAAAGATGTGTTTACATTCTTTCACACATACTCTACAATTATTTATATAAGGGTTATTTATATAAATACTAGAACATTTCTTAAGGCAAGGTAGTACTATAAGCTCGTAGGTCCTAAACGCTACCTAAACATTAAGCTATCAAATACGATATCTTACCATCATCCATTCATAGCATCATTCATACCATCATCCATTCATACCATGATGCATTCCATTTCGCCATGACACGTTTCCATCCTTGCCATGAGTGCATTATTCATTCACCAGGCATCATCTTGCCTCATGTTTACTTTCCATACTGCATGCATCCTGCATGGTTTCATATAAAGGCGATTTATATAAACTTTTGCTTGTGCAGGATATGGATGCACCTACTATTTCCGTCTCTGCTGAGGAGAATCTTGGGGACCTGATCGATATTAGGGTGGATATCATCCACCCAGAGCCCGTCGCTGCAGTTATTTTTCCTGCAGCGGCCGTTGTGAGGACACAAGCCCAACACGAGGAGGCTATACGAGGCATTCTTGAGCATTTGCAAAGGGTGCCCATAGAGGAGGAGATGAGTACTTTGAGGTTTAGGATGGGTATGGCCGAGGCAAAGAATGCTTCTCTGCGTGGTAAGATTAAGATCATGGAGGCTATCGAGGCGGTTACTCATAGCCAGGAGAAAAGGGCTCGTATGGAGATGGAGCGACAGTTGGCTTCAGTTTAGGAGTCACAGCGACAGGACCGAGAGAACTTCAGGAAGATCCAGGAGTTAGTCACCAGTCAGCTCGGACGTCAACCATAGACACCTTGTTTTAGGAAGTATGTATTAGCTTGTATTAGAAGTTGTAGTATAAAGAAACCCACGTAGTACTGTAGAGGGAAAACAATGAAACCCACTATCTATTAAATCATCGTATTATGAAAATTTCACAAATTTTGCTCTAATTGCCTAATCATTTATGCAAGTCACTCTCACAAATATCATGAAATCATAACGCTATTTTGACAAAAATGTAGCATGCAGGGTTAGTCTCATTATTCATGGCTGATCAACTATGTATAATTCAGGGGAAGGGACCATGCCCATGCTGAGGAGTATTCAATCTAAAACTTTAGTCAAGAAACAATTTTCTGGTTATATCATGATTTGTTGTGGCTATTCATAAAACGTATCTATCACAAGGAACGACTGGTTGTTGTGTCAAACAAAAGCCAACAAACTTTGTGTATTCTTGGCAGTAGAAACATCAACGCGAGTAGAAACATCCAGACGATGCTTTTTAGTGTCACAAAGCTATCACGAATCCGTCAAAAATTAGCATTCTCCTTAAACGAAGCATTATGTTTACTGTAACACAACATTGATATCAAACCAAGAAACAGTTGTTGCCCTTCCCTTGATGTCGTTTATACACAAAAACATGCTTTCTATTTTGATTATAATTAGGGTTTGACAAACCCTAATGTTGCCGAATGTGACCAGTACCCAAAACAAAAAACTTGAACCTTCTTTTCTTCATAAACTCGACATCAAACACACCTTGTAGATCCTAGATCAAGAGCCACGTGGCTCTGATACCACTTGTGGAGTCTGATAGAACTCCTTAGATCGTTTATAACTCGAGATGGGTTAGATCTCATCTAGGATTACAAAGTAACAATGATATAAAATGCACAGCAGAATAATAAACTCAGAATCAAAGTTACTTTTAAGGTTTTCTTTATTCTTCACAGCCCCAAATAATTCTTGAGGCTACACTATCTAACTATAAACTATATAACTAAAACTACTACTGTGTACACACACACACTTTTACTAGACGACTCTCATTGGAACTGATATCTAAACCATACGTATAATACCCTTTATATAGAGGGTTTACAGGAAAACCTAGAGTATTAAGGAAGCTAAACATTTGACTTTTCAATGCTTATCTTTAAGAAATCTTCCAGCTTTTAATTCTTCCATATGTAGAATACCAAAGTGTCAGATTAGTCCTTGTTGTTTCATTCGTCTTCATTTAAGCACATGTAGTTTTGTAATCATCAAATCAATAAACCCAATATTAACCGCAGTCAGAGTTATTTAGTTTATGGTAAAATAACATATTTCACATTTCATAATCATTCTATGTCTAAGCATCATCTTAATCAGAGCCGCAAGTACTAACTACCTTATAACTAAGGCATTCGCATTCTTCGCTACTTACATTTACGGCATACGCATCTATGAGTGGTCTAAGTTTAGGCAACCTATCATGGAAACCTACTTCACTTAGACTGAAGCTCTGATACCAAGTTGAAACTCCCCTTTCCAGACTCTAAATTTGACCAAAAATTAAAAACTTTGCAGAAACGCATGTACGAGAATGAACTTTCATCATTATTTTATAAAATGACCAAAATCAATTTCAATTTAGCCCTTGGAAATATCTTTAAGTGAAACTAGACTCAATTACATTCGAAACGGCGGGTGGCACGCCTTCTAAATCCTTACGGTTTGGTTTCTACGAAAAAACAAAATCGACTTCTTTTCTAATGCACTTAGCCGTCGGCCGAGGTTCCCGGCCACCGGCTAAAGCCCTCAGGCCTGCACCACTGTACCTAACTCGCCTTTTTGACCCAAAACTCGACCTCTATGACCCGCCACATCATAAGAACTTCCAAAATACATTTAGACATCATAATAGACTAGTTTCATAACATTCGTGGTCTTAACGACCCACGGAAATGTACTTTACGAATTGATGAGTGTTTTGCCAAACACCCCTTTTTGACCCACTTTACACATACCATAAGAGCATAGCTCATTACTACATAAAATCTGGACTTGGACACCTTTAAACCACATTTACCAACCATTTAAAATACTTGGGGGTTCAACATTGACTCGAGCTCATCATCTATACAATATCTTACGCATAACGCAATACTTCCAAAATCCAAGCTTCCAAGCCATATGCCTTATCAAGGCTATACCTTCATATCACAATAACCTTTAAAACGGTTCAACAACTAAACCGTAAGCAAAACGCTTAGTAAGTAATAGACATAACAATATATCATACATCGTTTATACACATTTGCATCATATACAACACTTACAAGCCAAGAGGCTAAGATGATACTATTACTTGCCTCATTCCATGCCAATATAAGCTTCATACTTCAACATAAACATCAAAACTAGGCAATCTACATTCTAGCTAGTTTAGCTAACTAGCCCCATTCTACTCTTGGTCCTAACAACCTAATTCTTAAGCTTTCATGCCTTTTCCATATTCACAACATATAACACATAACATAAGCATGATAAAGTCAATATAACATCTTGTTATAGTCTAATTACTTACCTTATATCCAAGCTAAGAACACCATGAACATCATCATCAAAACCTATTTCCACATAAAAAGCAATATCAATAACAAGGGTTTATACAACCCATAACTTACCCAATTTCCATCCTTAATCATCATATGATCATATCTTGATCATATGATGAAAATTCCTAATTACTTTTCACTTAATCATCAATTAACCTTAACCCATATTCATAAACACCTTGGTTTAGAAACCTAATTACCCAAAATCCCCAATTTGGGTATATGAATCTTAATTTATAAATCATCAAACAACTCAAATTAAGATTACTTACATAGTGTAGGATCATTTCTAGAGCTTATTCTTGCCACAATCATACTTAATTCACCAAGATTAAACATCCTCATTGATCATCTTCTTTTCCCTCCTTTTTTCTTCTCTGTAGGTCGACACACATACACACTCATGGAACATTATGGAAGAGTCTGTGTTTTCCAGGAGGTGACTAACTAGTTATAAGTTAGTTATGTAAGTTTGGCTATTTGCCTTTATTTTTCCCTTAAGTCTTCTTCACTCATATTTGTGACACATTAATTTTTCTAAAACCATTTACATAATATTTAGACTTATAGTTTGACTATCAAGTTTGACTAACCAATCACGTAAAGTATTTGACTTATAAAAGTCATGGTCAAACTTACTCGATGGCATTCTCGTAATATAATACCTAAAAACAGGTTTTGGGGTGTTACAATTTCCCCCAACCATTTGCATCTTTCTGGTCTTGACCCATATTCATACCCGGCTGTGCAATTTGTCTGTTACGAGGGTTTGATGAAATTCTTTGGTTGGTGTTTGTTGGTGTGGTGTAGTTTTTAAATTCTTTAGCCATGAGTACAAGTGTCATGTTCATTGCAGTTGTGGGTTTGAGATGTCTTCGGGATTTTGCATTGGTTGTTGCATGTCATTCATGTTAAATAAACCTTAGGAATGGTAACTTATCAGCTTTAGTTTGACTCTTCATTCGACTAGTTATCTGCAACTTGAATTCATCCCAAATTAAGGCAGCATAATCCAGATTACTGTTCTTGATTAAACCTCAAAGAAGTTGTATCATGGTATGTCTTGCTCTATCAAGTCCAGAGTCTTTGCCCGTCAAACATTTGTTCAAAATGCTTAAGATGGTTCTCCACGGCTGATGATGTTTTGCAAAAATTGCTTGAGATATGGTTTTGAACTGGTTGTCCAGATCATCATAATCAAGTTCTTTGATGAACGGGAGTAGTGATTTGAGGTGGTGTGAGTTTTAGCACTATTCGTATTAAATCAACTCCGACTTTAAACCATTGATTGTTGAGTTGAAAGAGGAACGTCTTTGTTGCTTCATTCTTAGACATAGTATGCCAAAACTGTTGAATGTTTATTGATGGTAATGTGGTAGTGAGTGTGAGTGAGTTGTAAATGATGCGTGTCTTGAGAATTGCAATTGCTATTTAATGGAATAGATAAGTGAAGACTTCTTCAGCATCAATCCTCACATTGTTTGTGCTAATCCCTACTTGCTTATCTTTTGGAACAAGTTCCTCTTCAGTTTTCATTGGAAGTAGAGATGTAGCTCGAGACATGATTTAGTGTTGAGATTGAAATGCAAATGAGTTAGTTTCAAATGAATACAAACTTAAACAATTATTAATGTTTTTGTCTCTTTCCACTCTGTCTGTTTTTTGTATAATCTGACAATTCTTTTTTATCATACTAATGTCATTTTCTTTCTTATATGCCTTCTTTGTTTTTTTTGACACATGTCTTACGCTTTATTCTTTTTATTTCTTTTGTATGTTATGGCATTTCTTTTTCGAACATACTTTGATTTGCTTTTTCACGTACGATTTTGCTCTTTCATTCTATTTTTGTTTTATCCTCACCAAAAACATTTTGATAATATTTCTACTAAATGAAAAAGTAGAAGATGAACGTAATTATTGTTGTTTCCCATGTTAAAAAGTGTTCATCTTACGATCCTTTCGAGAAATAAAATCTTTTGAGTATTGGAAAAACATATCTTAAAACTTTCGATTCGCATGAGAGTGAGATTTCCTTTTAGTAACTTAACCATGAGCCCCAAAGATACACTAAATTGTTAAAGGGATCGATTACTAGCCCTAATAACCATCTTGATTTATCAGAATTCTTAGTCAAATTATGTCAAAGTAGTCTCACAAGATTTTTTATGTGACATTTGTTTTCAAAAAGGCATTGTGTTATTTTGAAAAAACATAGAAATTGATATATAAACATTTATAGCAATAAAGTTTATTGGATATTTATATATAATGACTATTAGATTTTAAGAAAATATCTCATATTATATTAAGATGCCTCAGGTATACTACACAAAGTACGAGTACTTGTATAGCAGACCTTTCACCAGTGGACGAACTCCAAAGAGTAACGCAAGAGTATTACAAGTAATACCCGAATGCACTGTGGTGATATTGACAAAGATATAATCATTATAACACGTATAAATGAGAAATATAGTTAATCGTTAAACACCCTTGTATATCAAACGGATGGACACTTGGCCACTTACATGTTTTTTAATATAGGAGTATTTAATTTTAACTATATTTGACATTTTCACAGCAACAGACTGGATTGCATTCATTTATTCACGAAACAACACTTTGAAATACGATCATTGAAGTCCTATAAAGCAGGTGGTCAATCAATCAACTTTGGTCAAATATAAAACTCAAAGTCAAAATGGTTGATCAAGTTTGACTCACACCTTTTTTAAATATATAATATATAAATATAAGGGGGTAAGAATCAAAAAATCACAATTATAGTAATCCGGGAGTATGATTCCCGGGTCGTTTCCCCAACGAGGAATGCAATTGAAAGTCGAGAGTCGTTTTGAGAATCGATGCTTGAATGGAACAAGATTGATATTGGTTTTCTAAAACTACGAGAAAATTAAGGCAAAAACTTAAAAACACTTAAGGGAAGACAAATTTTAACTAAAAACGCAAAACGGGAATCCTAAACGGGACCTAAAAACCCTAAATTATCAAAATTAAGTCCTAAAACAATCTTTTTGGTTTTTATGAGTCTTAATTGACTAAAAGGCTAGAACAAAGAAAACTAGACCAAAAACGAGAGAGATTTAAGCTTGAAAACACTAAAAACATGAACGGGATTCAATCCCGTTCTTTAAAAAACAAAATTTTGCAATTTAAACCCTACGAAAGCAAATCTAATTTTCCTAGGTTCTAAATGTTAAAAGAAAATTTTCTAAAAAAGAATTATATTTTTTTGACTTTTTTATAATTTTTTATGAATTAAAAACGATTTTAATGAAATTAAATGTTTAAAAATACTAAACTATTTAATAAAAATCTTGACAAAAATACGAAAAAAATAGCTTTTGGAACAATGAGGAATCTAAGAAAAATAGCTTGGAAAAACACAGCATATCACATAAGCTGAGAAATAAGCCAATACAACTTATTATGTACTAAATGCCCGTATTATCGTGTGATAAGAAAGTTTATCATTGCAAAGAAAGATATGAAGAAGTTCCTCAGGGCGCTGATTGTGCTTGAGGTGTGTGTGTGTTGAGGCTGTTTTAAAAGGCTTTCCGGAGGGTGTTGAAGGTTGCGGGTTTCGAGCCTTGCTCACCCCGACTTTTTCCATCTTCCCTTTTTAAAAAAAAACTTTAAAAGCAATTTTGCTTTAAACAGCTTATAATAGCTTCTTTTTCGTAAAAACAACTTTTTCAAAATCAAAAATAAAGCTGAAAAATGAGCTGAAAGTTCTTACAGAACACTTAAGGTATTTCGCTTTTATTTCATACCTAATGCCTCAGCGACAAAATACTTGAAAAATAAGCTAAAACTGAAAACTAAATAAGTATCGTAGTCCCTAAGTTTAACCTTATAATCTAAATCTAGGTATTTTAGAAACATAAAAAGAACAGATAATAAGCTGAGAAATCAATAAGAACTTAAGCCAAACTGAGCATACAAAAACAGACAACAAGAGTATTTTTGTGCTTATTTAAGCATACAAACGGATCTCTTATGGAAATAAGCTTTTACACCCTACTTAAAACCTGCATAAAAACTACTTAAAAAGGCTAGAGAAAAAGTTCAATTTTGATATTATACAAAACTAAGCAAAGAAGATAAGTAATATGAAAACCTAATTTGCTACTAATTTTATATTTTTGAATTTTTTTATGAAAAGCTAAAATAAGCTTTCTACAATAACCTAACCTTATTAAGCTAAATTCCAATTTAATCTAACCTAATAAACTAGACAAAACAAAAATTAAGACAAAAATCTCAACATGCAATATAAGCTATTAATCTCTATATAGCACCCAATGAATGTTTAGCCAAACAGGCCTTTAATGGGCACTTTTGGTTATTTCTAGATAAGCTAAAGGAGTCCTTATCGGACTTCTAGCTTATACCTACTTGAAATTTAACCTATAAGCTGCAAAGAAAAACTTTTGAAAACAACTTTGAAAAACAAAAGCTTAATGAAAAAGCTATTAGAAAACTATTGTTTACTTAGTATGCTGAGTTTTGTTTTGAGAAGACAATTAGCAACTTTTGAGCTTAAAGACAGATAAGCAAATAAACTTTTAGGTACAAAATAAGTTGAGACAGATTGAAATTGACCTTAAACCTACTAGTATGCTATAATCAAGCCCAAATCCTACAATTACCCTCTGTATTAATTTTAAAAATAGAAAATGAGTGTGTTTGCTGTTTATCACTGTCTGATGCAGTTTGCAAGCAACCAAGAAAACTTAATTGCTAGAAATGTCACAGACAAATGCAGACATAATAAACTTGATCTCTTAACATAAAGACCATAAACATAATTTTGAATAAGATACTCAACTTAGCTAAAACCTACTTGAGCTTAAAATGCAACTAGAAATGACTTACAGATTCTAAATTAACAATTAGAAATCTTATGAAAACCTAATTCAACACATAAATCCTGTACTTATAACCCCAAATATGGAATTTTAAATGAAAACCAAAGGATTTGGCCCAAGCAGTTTAATTTAGTTTAGTTACATGCTTGACCCAAACCACCCCCTTATTGTACTCAAGTTTATTTTTGTCTTTAAGATTTGAATTTAATGCACTCAAGTTTAGATCCAGATAATAATTAAGATTCAAACAAAACCTAATAAGCCAAAATCAAGAGAAGACAGAGATAAGCCGGATCTAATAAAGCTATTTTACTTAAGCTTTTTTTTTTTATTTTTTTTAAACCACTAATATTTTTGGTTTTTTTACTGATTTTTAGACAACTAATAGAAAACTAAGATTTAAAACTAATCATTAAGCACTATTAACATAAGACAACTATAATAAGCATAAGCAAGCTAAACTAACAGGAATAAGCAGAAAAATAAGCAGTATAAGCAATTATGCATAGTTAAGCTAAATTATTTAAATGACAACAAAGGAAAACTAAAATTAAAAAGAAAAGTGTACCTTACACCTCAGCTAAATACAAGACTGGTCCCCCCCCCCCCCCCCCCCCGTAGAGTCTACTTAGAACTTACCCAAAGCAGCTTAAGCTTATAGCTTTGCTTATACCAAATTCCTAGTCTAATCCTATAGCTTGTCCCTCAAGCTACTATTCCCACTTGTGACTTCTATAAGAGCCATCCATTTCTATTTAGATCCAAGTATTAAAGTTTTAGAAGTTTATGAATAGTTTGAGAGCTTATGGAATGTTTTAGAGCTTATTTTACCTTAATTAAAGCACAAAGTAAATTTCTCGTAAAACTAAGAGCCCACACAGTATATAAGAAAACTTATACTTATATTAATAAAAGGCTCGGATTACATGGGTGAAATTTGAACATTACACAAGCTAAAACATTACTTGAAAGAAAATTACATATTAAAAGCTAATTTATAATAAGCTACTCAAAACTACTCCTAGATATCTTATGAGTGAGAGGATGCTTGTATTTATAGTTGCTGAGTGAAGCTTCTAGGTTCCCAAGTTTGTTAGACGCTCCAAATGATCCTGGCCCTTCTTTGCTTCTAATCATTAGATCCCATCTTGCGTCCGTTGGATCAAAGTGTTAGCAACGGCATTGACAGCATCGGGGCCATCTTGTGTCAGGAGGCATTTGTGCTTCTTTTTCCATTGTTTTTAGTGGCAATTTCCATCTTATGAGTGTGTTTACTTTGAATCACGCGTTTTTCTATATTCGTGTCTTTCTTGAGATACTTGTCCATAGAAAGCCTTGGTGACGTTTTTGATGCTGAGGTGGAGCTTGGCACTTGGAATCTTCATTTGGCCATGTCAATTGTATTTTACCCTTTGATTTGATGCAAGGTAATAGTTGGTAACAATGATGAATAGTAAAAACAAGATTTCCTGCCCTTTTCCTTTTATATCATTGTTTGACCCAGGGGTTTGGAGGTTTGACTTGGGCCCGGGTATAAAAGGAATGGGCCACGGTTTGGTATTTTGGGCTTGGTTATAAATGGTTTTAGGTTTTTATAAGAGATAACGACTGTTATCTCTTTTATAAAAAGGAGATAACGGTGTTAGGGTTTATGGACTATTTGTGAATTATGATTTAACATTAAGGGTATTTTGGGTATTTTCAAGTGTTTTGTCTTCTTGTGGTTGACCAATGTTGACCAAGGATTGACTATGCTGACCATTGATAGCAATCTTTCGGCTCTTTTGTACTCTATCCATTCCCGTGTCCGTGTTTGTCCGGTTTTGACCATTTCCTTGTGATATTTGCATTATCCGTACCTACACATTCACAAACACACAAAATACAATAAATACAAGCATTATTATTTGCATATTTTGTATCATTTAAGGGTCATTTTTGATTAGAAAGGGATATGTGATTTGCTCACATATCACTGTACCAAAGATAGAAATTGACACAGACTCAGGAAATAATACTTTACACTTTAAGCAATAGCAACTAATAAACGGACATAATCTAAACTAGGTGGGCTAACCTAAGGTTAAAGGATGTTAACGAGATAATATGATAGTTGATGTAATTCCTAAAGGATTGGCTCTATTGGTTTTTCTAGGGGTATCTTACTCTTAAGATGAGAGTAAACAAAAGGGTTTATACAGAGATTTAACTAACCAATGTAGTTAGTTAATAAAACAACATATAAAGGCTTTTTGGGTGTTTTCCTAAAAATTTACCAATTTAAACAAGTTACTCCATCTAAATTCATAGTACTTATTATTGTGGTCTCGAATAGATATACCAAGCAAAGTTCTAAAGTCTACAACATCACCAACACACTTATATTTTTATGGAATTTTAGGTAAACATTTAGAAACGGATAAGGTTGAATCCTCACAATATCTAACAAAGATTATTGCGTGCGGTTATGTAACAGGTAATTTCACAAACGTATGCTTTGAAAAAAAATTGAGCATAATTTAAGCATTTTATGTGAAAAATAGGACAAGTATCATTCTAATTCCCATCCCCTCACTTGAGTTATACAACGTCCTCGTTGTATAGATAAAACATTAAAAACAAGAATTAAAAAGAATTAAAATGAGAAACTCCCCTGATATTTTGCTCGGTAGATTCTCCAAGTTGAGTTTATGAGCAAGGATGTGTGTCGTAAATGCGTCTAAATGCTAGCATGACTACAATCACACATATGATTCTAAATGATTGATACTTCACCAACTTCGTCGATTTCTTTTATTTTTAGCGAGGTCCTGTGTAAAATATAGGAAAAACATGAAAAATCCTATCTCGGGTACCTACGGTTAATTTAAATAAGCTAAACAAATTGTACAGGAAACCAATACGTCGTATCCATAAACTGGAATACGTCGTATTAAGAAACCTGTAAAAAGTACCTAAATACGGGTCAGTTTATTGAATACGACGTATCATGTGGATGAATACGCCGAATTGACATAATTAAGAATAATGTTTAGAAGTGCATAAAAATAAAGGACTGATAACGTCCAGACATTCAATACGCCGTATGGTATGGAGCGGATACGCCGTATTGATGTCTGGGAATACAGACTCGATAAAAATCAATAACAATCCGGGTTCTCTCTCAGGAAGTACTTTTGTTTACAACGAAGTCTTTAAGTTAGACTTTTCTTTAGCTTTTTTTCATTTCATCTCATGCACGCTTATGTGCCCGCGTGTGAGCCATTCTTCCATCTTCGCATCTCGGACATATTTGGGTCTTAAGTTCAAGACCCCCTTGTAGAAACTCTTAAGCTTTTGGTACGAGTGTGAGATTCCATTCATCTTATCTTTTTCACTCACCTTTAGTAATGGCGGGGTCTTGTTGCATTGTTTATTATTGTGGTGTTTAAACCTCGGATGTGATCGCACCATTTGGTAAGTAACATCTTCATTACCATTGTAAATGGTAATCATCCCTTCAAACAGTTTTGCATTAATCCCAACTTCTTTTTAAAACAGTTAGCCAAAAATAACATCGCCCATTACATCATCACGATAAGCATCCATATCTTCTAAAACTACAAAATCTGTTAAGATAGAAAAAGTTTCAACAAAGATAGGTATGTTCATTAAGGCTCTAACTACATTATTTCCCTTGTATTCCAATTTATCCTTCATTATAGAATTATGAAACTTTTTGGACATTACATTTACATACAAGATAGGAAAAAAATTAGCGTGTAAAAATTCAAAACCTATCATGCAAGAGAACTTCAAGTTGTAGGCACAATCAATATGGATCTTCTTATCGTGGTCGCAATTACTAGGATATCCAAAAACTTTGCTAACCATTCTAGCATTATTCCAAGCTTTAAATTTCTCAATTACCTCACCTTCCTCAATGGTGGGCATTAAATCATCAACTTGATCTCTTCTAAGCTCTAATGGTATATTAAGATTGTTTAGTTCTATGTAATCCTCAAAG
>BQNB010076737.1:0-18819 GCA_026074375.1 Tanacetum coccineum
CAAGTGAACCTTTTTGTGTGTCAAGATGCTTATCCCCAATTTTAAAATTTTAAACTTTTCGTTCTCACCAACGGAAAGCCTATATTCGTGTCAACTATTTTGGTTGTGTACTTTTAATAGATCAAATAAATGCTTTAACGAAAAATATCCTTAGGGATATATTTTTGCAAACTTCTAAAGGCTACTTAAGGACAAGTAGGATTCAAGTGGGGGGATATTTGATGACATCAAATAATGTCACTTTTATAGCATCATTTATCCCATGTAATTAACTCATTTTACATAATTATTGTAAAGAATTTTTGCTTAATCATGTGTATTTGAGAATTGCAGTAATTATGGAGTACTTGGTGAAGATTAGCTAAAAGGCACGCATTTTGGAGCATAAATGAAGAGTTCGAGAAAGTCTACTGATCTGACAGCAAATATGTCGTATTATTCTAGACCTATACGACGTATCCAAGACTTTGACGAATCAAAAGACCATTGCTTGAATTCAAAGAATACGATGTATCCACATCAATGATACGCCATATATAATACTTTGGTCAACAAAGAAGAATCAATTGGTTTTACCTCAATACGTCGTATCCATCAAGAAGATACGACGTATCCATGCCTACACTTCACAAATAACCATGAAGGATTGGAGACCCAGTACGTCGTATCCAGGAGACATCAATACGCCGTATTCACAATATAGTAATAAAATATTATGAAATATATCAAACGTGGTTCTTACTCCAAGAAATCCCCAATACTTTGTATCCCACATTGCTCGATACGGCGTATCGACGAGTTTCCAGACTCTATAAATAGACGACCCTAAACTCAGTTTTAGGTATGCAAGTGAATCCCTAAACCACCAAGTCGACCAAAAGACGAATAAAAGAGCCTAGAAGGTCAGAAAAGAGCCTCAAGATCATAGGAAAACTCTTGTAATCTTGGCGCAACCGAATACGCGTTCGATTAAGGTTTCTTTATTTTAACCGTTCATATATCAAACCGTGTTTATTTTTACAATGACTATCGGTTGATACCTTTCGGTATCAGCCATGTTTATGAAGATTTAATGTTTGGTTTGTTTATATTGATTGCTTAATTTATCGTTGATTGTTGATTATGTTTATCGCATGATACTTGTTTATGTGCTTTAATATGCGTTCAATCTGTGTATAAGGATATCGCCCCTAGCTTAACTAGATATCGGATAGTTCTCATAAGTATACGACTTATCATTCAACTGGGTCTAGTCCTACATATTTAATACGCTGCAACTTCGGTGTTGTTTGGGCGTAGGCTAAGAGTCTGGGATAGCTCTCCATATTGCAATTTATATATCTAGAATCATAGGATCACAACTATTGACCTATCCTTGCCTTTAGTTTAGTGAGCTTAGTTAAGCCATAAGGTGGCCTTGGTATCAACGAGTACGTTCTTATCCAATGGTAAGACTCGACTGTGGAATCACTAGATAAAAAAGCCGTTAAGTAGTAATGTGTAAAGTCTCAATGACATATTTGCAAGTAAGTTAGTAAAGTCCCGATAGGCTAGGGTTTAATAAGATCATTATTAATCTCCTAACATGGATTATAATAAACAAATAAAATACTTTATGCGGATGCGTTTAATTGTGATAGGATTCAACGTGTCTAAGTCTTAGAAAGAAGTACTGCCTAAGTCTAGGAATTATATAACCTTCGAGATAAATCATTCATTGCTCTAAATAAACAAACCAATGTTCTATTTAATTAAACATGGCTAATATTGTTTTCCTTACATAAGGCTTGACCTCTTCTTTATCTTTTGTCTATCAACTTGTGTGTGTTAATTGTCATCAAACCCTTAGATTCACCAAAATTATGCCAGTCTCTCAAGCGGAACCCCCTATCATTAGTTTAGGCTTTGCATAATTTAGATAACTAAAATACTGATAAATTAGATATTAACGCTCTCGCTCTTAGTGATCGACACCCTACTTACCAACGAAGCTACATCTTGACCGGGTACACTGCCCGTTAAAGTGTTGTTTTTAGGTTAAGTCGGCAAAATAAAAATAGTAAAACTTGATACATAAAATAACACCTATACAACGACACATCAAGTTTTTGGCGTCGTTGCCGAGGAGTGAAGATGTTTAATTCTTATTTATTAGTGTTTTAGTTTAGTTTAAATTGCATAATTGTGTGTCTGTTTGTGTGTTTAATTTCCTGCATTGTATATTTTGCATATTGTGTGTTTGTGTGCATTGTTACAGCCTGCTGTAACATTCTGAGTCGAATACTCAATACGGCGTATTCAATTTCTTGGATACGGCGTATAAATTTTTTCAAACCAATACAGAGTATTCGACTCTATCATCAATACGGCGTATTCAGTTTACTGAATACGGCATATTAGGCTATTTGACATTTTTCTATCCAAGCAAATTTATTATAGGTTAAAACGGACGACCCCAACATTACTATGGAGGAATACATAAGGCTCGAGGAAGAAAAAGCTCGAAAACGTGGGAAAGTAACTGGGAAACTGCAAAGTATGGTAGAATCTGGTACGATGAAGACGTTCACGATCTCAGATCCGTTAAAACCGAATTCCCACCTATAATCTTCAATGATAATTTGACATCAGATGAAACACTCTCTTGTGAACCCACTGTAAGTTCTCTTAACGATAATGAAATTGACTTTAGAATATCGTTTGACAAATCTGACGATGAAGATTACACAGCAGTTTATGACGAAAATTCATTTTCCTATAAAATAATTTCTGTCAACAATTTGAAAACGGATTCTGAAAATGATAATGAAAAAGTCAATATGCCTTCGTTTTCGCCACCCGAGCCCGAGGTCAGTTATATTAATGATTTAGACTTCTTTAAAGATTTTGAGAATGAATTTCCAGCCATTGTTTACAATGATGCTCTAACGTCTAAATCAGATCTCTTAAATGAACCTACTATAAGTCCTAGACATATCGATGAATTTGATTTGAAAGATGAAACATCATTGTCCGAATGTGATGAAAAGAAACAAAACGTTTTAAACTTTAATGATTTTCTTCCTTTTAACGTAATTTATCCTGATGATTTAAAATTGGATACGGACAATGATAATGATAAAATTGATATTGAGCAACCTTCGGGGGATATGTCTGTCATACCATCACCTAATGTAATAAATGTTAATACACAAGGGTCAAATAAGCTTTTGGAAACAAGTCATGATACATCTATTAAATTTTTCAAAACTGGAATTTTTATCAAGAATCTAAATGTTAATATCATGACTCATAATCATCTTTGCAATGGGATGTCATTCATTGTCCTAATCAAGAATTTGTATGTGCCATTTGGCATCCCCGTTCGACCCTAAGTTGTTTTATAAGGATGGGATTAATTTGGAAAAAGGTCGAACTTAAAGACCAGCTAAAACAAAAGTGCTTCCCGAGAGACAACCCGGTCATTTTAATTGTTTTTCTCATTTTAATTGTTTGCTACAAGAGTCTGTCTTCCCAGACACTCAATACGACGTATCTTAGGGTTTGGGATACGGCGTATTGATCCCTGTACAGTTGTGTATTTAATTGTTTTCTTGTACCATTGTAGAGAGATAGAATTTGCACTTGTCTTCTAATCTCTTATACAGGACCTTGATGAAACTATGATATGGTATATGCTGAAAAAGACACGTGTTAAACTTATCCGGGCATTCTGAAGCCCTAGTCAACACACTTTTTGCTCAAGGACTCATCTTGGAGAATTATCACGAGCAAAACATCAGGGAGTTTTCCATTCTAATTCTATTTTTCCCTTATTACTTTTATTGTTTTATCTATACAACGAGGATGTTGTATAACTTAAGTGGGGGGATGGAGAATTAGAACGTACTTGTCTTCTTTTTTACAAAATAACATGCAAAGTGCTTAAAAATGGTCAAAATTAAAAAAAAAATTAGCATGACTTTTGTAAAAATCACTAGTTACATTACCTAGCGCACTATAACCCTTGATACATATTATGAGAATTAAGCCTATTCCGTTTCCAACTGTCTACAAAATTCTACAAAATTATGAGTGTGCCGGTGATGTAGTGGACTTTAGAACTTGGTCTGGTTTATCACTCGAGACCGCAATGATTAGTAAACACAAAACCAAAAAACACTAAGAGAACAAACAAACTACAACGACTAAAAATTAAACATAAGCCCTAAAACAACCACCCCCATCGTCAACCCCCACGTCCCCTTCCCCCCACACCCACTTGCCACTATCCACCAACCCATCGTCCACACTACCTCCACCCCCCCACTCTCCCGACCACCCCCCCTACCCCATCCCACCCCCCCTTCCCCTCTCGCCCAAAGTCAAAAACCCGCCCCCCCCCCAACCCCCCCCCCCTCGCTCACCGGCACTCACTCACCCAACCACAACACCCCCCCAACCCCCCCCCTACACCCCACGACGGCCCCACACCTCCCGACACCACCAACCCCTCCACCCCAACACGATACCACCCCTCCCCACCACACGCCCCCCCCCACCCCCCCCCTCGCCCCCCCCCCCCCCTCCCTATACACCATACCTCTCCCGGACCCACTCCCCCCCCTCCCCCCCCCCTGACCCTCAATGTTCACTCACCCCCTTTCCAACGCCCGCTCTCCTTGCTCGGCCCCCCCCCCCGGCGCTTCCTCCCCACTCAACCTTACTACACCCACCCACCGCCCGCCTCAAACCCCCCCCCTCCCTCCCACCCCCCCCCACCACCTCCCCCAACTCCCACATCCTCCCTCCGGCCACCACCCCTACCCTCCCCACCCCAGTTGGGCGCCCCCCCCATCCCCACCAGGCGACCCCTTGCCGTCCCCGCATGTTCACCCCGCCCCTACCCTCTCGCCCCCCACCATCCCGACTCCCCCTCATCCCCCCCCGCTATCCCAGTCACCCATCAGCCGACAACCCATCCCCCCCCCCCATCCCACCCCGCCCTCCACCCCCCCACTTCCGCGCCCCACGACCCCCCCACCCTTCCCTACCGTCCCTCACCCACAACCCTCCCGCAACCCTCTGCTCCGACCAGCCGTACCCAACTGCCCCGCACCACCCCCATTCCCACTCCCCCTGCCCCCATCCCGTCAATTCCCCCATCCCATCATGCCCCCTCTCTCCCTTCCCCCACCCCTCCCATCTCAAAACCGGCTTGACCCTCACAACCCTCCCCACTACCGAACCCAGCACCTTCCCCCCCCGCCCCCCCACCCCCACACGCACCAACACGTCTGCACCCATTTCCCCTCACCCCCCCACCACCCCCCACCCCCCAACACGCACCCCACCAACCACCTCACACCTACCCCTACCGCATCTCCCCCACCCAAGCCCATTCCACCCACCATCCTGTTCACCCCCCCCCCACAGCAACTCATCGCGGCACGGATTTCCCAAACAGCACACATCATATCACGATAACCCCCACGCCTCCAATACGTTAACCCAACACTCCTACCATGAGTACTAACCCCTCCGATGACCCCCACAAATTCCACTCAAATTTTTATAGAGGTACAAGATTCCCTCGCCCACACCGTAATACGCCAAACCATTCTTTAACTCCCCCCTCATTTCATCTGTTTCGTTCCACCATTACCCCTTCAGCCATTACATGTAGAGTTAAGCCTTAATCTAATGTAACTAGTTCTTCGTGTAAAGTCTTGTAATTTCCTGTGTCAAAGTGAAATTGTTCTATCACGGTAATGGTCAGAAATTGCAAAATGCAAGGGAAATTATGTAGCTTGTAAAGTTTTCGCTACTTTTGCATTATGAATCAATGTCCTAAGAAGAAATTACTACAAGGACAAAGATTACCGGAAGAATTATGATATGAAACAGTGTAAATCATACCAAGCTTTTATTATGTATTGTTTGAAAAAAAAAGAGAAGAAAGAAAAATAGTCGATTCAAAAGAAGTTTATACTGAAGGAATTTCTTAGAAGGATCGATTATTCGTTGATACGTTATAAAAATCAACGATGTAAATTATTGCAAAAAGTGGCCGATATCACCACTTATTCTGTAAAAGTCTGTAAAGAGCGGGATGTAAGGGAAGTTGACCGTTATGGGAATGCCAACTTAGGTTGTCTTTGTCATTTCTATGATCGAGGCGTTTATCTATATGTTCGAGTCTTTGTCATGGAACGGTCGGGGGAAAGTTACTAGCAACCGTACTATGACACCCCGTAAGAAAACTAGATCCTCTTTTCGTTAAGTAAAAATCATGTACTGTAAGTTTTCAAGTTTACCAATAATTTTCAACGAGAAGTCATTTTATGATCATCAATGCATTATTTTTGTCATAGAAAGTTTAATTCGCCACCGAATATCCCTTAAATAACTCCCTTGTCTAAAAGGATATTTTAGAACGAGTAGCGATAAGAACCATATTTAGTTCACTTTGTGAAACGTGAATAAAAAGCGGTTAATTAACTTGCATCACTTATAAATCCACTACATTCAAAATAATGACCATGACGACTTTAACTTAACTCAACAAAGATAAATAAATTATACACATATACCTATAAAAATCCAACATCAGATATACATACATGTAAATACCCATATAAACCAATACATACAAAAATAATAAGACACTATCATTACAAGTCTTACACACACTGCCCTCCTACTTTATCACTTTGAAGGATTCATTCACATGCTACGTATTATCAACCAGATACAAATTCAAAAGTTAGAAATAGGGAATAGTAGAGATGCCTTAATAGTAGAGATGTCTTAAAGGTATTATGAAAAGAAAATGATGTCTAATAGTGTTAGAATCATCACCCTCATACAACAATGTGTATTGGGCCCTTCACATGTAACATTTCAGTAATCAATTAAAAACTTCGAGTATAAAAGAGGAGTCGTGCATGAACAAATGAATCACAACTATAATTTTGAAATCAATAAGTAAACTATAACGTTCAAATCCATCTCTGAGTGCAAGAGCTAATGAGCGTCAGCTCTAAAGAAGTTAACAACCAAGCCATACACACCCTACCTTTCCTTTCTCAACCATCATTCAGATCACCTCTATGGACCTCGATAATCATTCATTTAGATGTAATGATGTCCTTCATCAAGTAGCTTAACGAAGCCATCAGCCTCGCATGGTTTGCACACGACCCATACCAGCTGACCAATCGATCGTTCACTATACGAATATTTTTGTTGTGGCTCACATGAAATCAACAATAAGCATATAAAGTAACTTGAATTTTTGTGAAACAATGTAACATAACAAAACAAATCGTAAGCCTGCTATAAGATTAAAAGCGAACAACCAAGAAAACCTAATAAAACCTTAAATGATATAGGACATCTACTTTGGTCACCAGGGTTATTATCATGCCAACCCCTAGAATTTCACATAAAATGTTGTAGAATTACTTATATTGTGACCTTGACTTGTACCGCGAACGTTACCAAGTAACCCAAGGCGAACCATGGCGAGCCATTGCTCACTGTGGTGCGTCACGGGTGTGAAACAAACCGAGCAAAGATATGCTCGTTGGTTTGTTCAAACGTATGTAGATACGCATGGCACCCTAAGACCAACAATACACGTACCCAAGCGAAACACAACAGGACTGCTCCATAACTTGAAACGCCTGAGTTCGCACAGCAGCTATTTTTTTTGCTAAATAGGTTGCGAACAACACCCACCTCGCCCTTTAGTTCGACCTTTGCTTACCTCGTGACCGACATTTTAGAAGTAGAACTATGCGGGTTAACAAGAGGTCATAGCTAGAAATTAATAAAAGTGCGTGGGTGCAAGTAAGGACGCACACAGTGGCCCAGACCCACTGTTGGTGCTAAGCGATGTAACGCAAAAAAATGAAGAAAATAATGAACCATGCGGATAAAAGAAGAATAACTATACTTGCCTACATAGCCAACGTAATATAGAAGAAGAACACTATATATATATATATATATATATATATATATATATATAATATAAAAAAAATATATAGTATATATATATATATTATATGTATATATATATATAATATATATATATATATATATATATATAATAAATTTTTTTTTAATAGTACGTAAGTGAGAGCATTGACAACCACAATAAGTTAGCTGTCAAACCACTGATCGTTGCTGCGATGAAAATCAGAAAGCAGAAAAGAAAAATGCCATGTGTGATATTTAATTTTTTTTTTATTAAAGAATAGGAACACAGTGGTTTATATTATATATAGATATATATGTGTGATAACTTAGCAACTTGCATGGGATTTGAATCATAAAACTTTTGACGTGAAGAAGTATAAAAATGTATATATTTCGGGTCTTTGGGTCGTTCCGTGTCAAGACTCAAATAAAATGGGTAAACTCTTTAACGAACCGATATTTATTTTGATAAGTAAGAAATCCAAATAATGTCTTTCGATAATTTAAAAGTAGTGACAACGAAACGAAGTTTTAAACGTATAAACAAATTTAACGCGATTTATAAAACTTATTTAACGTTAAAAAGTATTTATAAAGCTTGTTCGGATAGGTTTATAAACATGAAAGCTATAATAATAAAGAGAATATACAATATAAAAGGTTACATATATTATATATATATTATTATTGGGAAAGTCGGGTGATCAAAAATATATTTTTCTGATAAGAAACTTAAACGAGTTGACGAACGTCATGTATAAAATCTAATAAATTACAGACAACATAAATTAACCACTTTCGATGTAAAATAGAATAAATGCGATGAGAAATATATATACTTAGTAACTTGCAAATGATTTTTTTATAATTCTTAGACATAAACCCTATGAACTTGTAAATATAAGTACGACACATAATAATATTAACAGATTCTGTATAGGTACTTATAATTGTAAAGCCATCCCTAGAGCCACCCGTTTAATCAACACTTTGAAAACATAGAACGCTAACTCATAAACGACAGTACCCTTTTTGACCCATTAGCATAAATCATTGCATTAATACTTTTAGAATGTAAAACCAGACCTAGTCCCATAATTATTTAAGGTGATTGACTGATTACTTGACCTGCATTGAGCCCACTATCTGTTCAGCGATTACAGACCACAAAAGTGAGTTTCATTGCCCATACTCTAGCTGTTTTAAATCATCTTTTTGGGGTGAGAACATTGCTTATTTTTCAAAAACGTGTGAATACAAGTATAAATAAACTCATATTGCTGATTGGTCCTAAGTCCCGATTTAGACCCAATGTTGCTAATTCCCCCGATTTTTATCATGAACCGATCATCTTTAGTGATGCGCGAATGTTTATGGATAGATCTATCGGGTTGACACTCCCAGTTTGTCTTGGACTGAACATTATCAAGCCAAACACCAGTTTCATTTGAGATGAGAGTACGGGATGTCCCCGGGTTAACACTTGCAAGGGCCATTCATTATTAGAGTTGGTATAAATGTTAACGCTTCGTGTCATGAGGTTAGACAATAGTAATGCAATTTATATGACTTTGATCCTGTTTATATTGTAAAATCGGGTGAAATCTTGTGATTCATAAACACTACATTTTCTGCTTAAACAAACCTATGAACTCACCAACTTTATGTTGACACTTTAGCAATGTTTTCTCAGGTATTAAGAACGAAGATGCTATATGAAGTCTCATGCATTGCAGTTATTTTCCCGTTATCTGAAGATCACTTGTACTATTTAAAACAATGTTGTATTGTCTATTTTATGCTTCCGCTGAATGTTTAAACAATTTATTATTTCCTAATTCAAGTGATCCATTTTCTTAAAACGTCTCATATAGAGGTCGTTCTGTATTGCTTAGAAGTATGATAATCATGAAGTCACACTCCCTCGGTTGCCATTATACTCTGATATTTTGGGGGTGTGACAGATTGGTATCAGAGCCCTGAGCTATAGAGAACTAGGTTGCATTAGGTAGCACTAGACTATAACTACTTATCTGCTTAACATGCTTATTATGCTTCTATTGTCTGTCATTGCTGATTTCTTAAAATAGGGCACAAAGGAATCGACAATCAAAGGAGTGCATATATTAAAATGGGGTACATGTGACATAGACATATATGAGATACATATACTTAATATGGGTTACATGTGTATTAACCATATACATATACTTAATATGGGTTACATGTGCATTAAACAGGCTTAACTATGCGTATTTTGAAATATACCTATATCCTTATTTCATATTTTCTTGTCTCAGCGACATGTCGAACTCGGATGAATTGAGACACACCGATAACACTACACTGGTACCTCCCAGACTCCCTGACACACTCCCTCAGGTGTACCACAGGAGACGTCCTACTCTAGGATTACTTATTTTGCCATCTGTATCACCATTTCCCCCAACTATCAGACGTACCGCTCGTATATCTATTCCACCTATTGAGCCAAATCTTGCTGAACGTGCCAGAATTTCTGCTATTAACCTTGATGATTATCAACTTGATCCTGTTACTCCACCACCCTCACCTTCATCCCCATTCATGATGGCTGCTTACCAGCGGATGATTGCTGAAACGGACCCCACCCAGAGGGAGGAAGCTCTAACAGAAACTGGTCAGAATTCGGTGCCTGTACCTGAGACAGCCTTGACCGTATGCACAACGCGCCTTAAAGGACAGTTGCATACCATTCTCGAGGACATGGACCGTTACCCAAATGCCTGTTTAGAGGAGTTAGAAGCCTTCCTGACACTATGGGATGTGAAGCCCCGAGTTGAGGAAAGTTCGTTGGAGACGCTATCTGTGGACGAACTAATTACTAAGCTTAGACGAGTGTGCGAGGATGCGGAGGATCATGCTAGTAATGCTCAGGAAGAAGCACGACAGAAGAGGAAGGAGGCACTCGAGGAAGTGGTCCAGCAAATCTACCTTAACAACAACTAGTTTTATTTCTGTCTTTTGTACAACCACTAAGCTATGGGTTTGTCATGGCTAGTAAACTCTTGTATCCCCTTACTCTTCGAAATGAGTATCGTGTTTGCAAATAATAACAGTATTGATTTCAAAATACATGCCATTTGTAGTACCGTGACTATCTTTACGCATATAATTTTCGTACATGTCATAACTGTCATTTCTATTGTCCCTCTTATAGAAAATGGCACCCGGACGACGCCCAACTGTCCGCCGAAACCCTCCAGTCAACCGTTCGACCAACCGAAACAACGTGGACATCAACAGTGGCATTGATACTCAGATGCTCAACCAGCTCATTGCCACAAGAGTAGTTTGCATGTCATCTTGTTGTTGACTTGAGGAGGGTTCTTGTGTGGACGATGTATCACCAATAGTATTTTATCTCTTCACATTCTCCCCTTCGGGATTATCAGGGTCATGATCATCATCGGTTTGTTTACACAGAACATCAGTAGAATAGTTTTTCTTAAATCAGCAAACTCTTCCCATGTAGGTGGTGCATATGTGAGAATTGAAACCTGACTTTTCAAGCATCGAAATAGTATAGGTTCTACCTCCTGAAACTCTAGTTGATTAGTCATTTGAGCTACCATCAACTTCTTTGATTCTGCAAATGGAAGGTCATTGAAGACACTTTGAATTAGAGATGTTGTGAGTTGTGTTCTAGATGTTGTTGTGGTTAGTTTTGATTGTGTAGTTGTCATTGATGATTGTGGTGATTGATAAACATAAGTTTTTTCCAAATCAACGAGTACATTAGAGAGCTGTAATGTCACTGGAGATGGAGGTGGAAGATCTTCGACATGTGTTGTTATCGATAGTGGTTGTACTTGTACTTTAGATGTTGTTGTTAGAGGATGAGGTGGTGTCGGTAGAGTTAATGCAAGTAACCTGTCAGCCTCGAGAGAGATTATAGGTTCTGTTTTGAACTTTGTACAACATGTTTGGTTACTATAACCTTCGTGTCTGTAAAGACCGTTTTTGATCCTTGAGCAATCTCAAGAGATAGTCGGTTTAATAACTTAGGATTTCCACCAGATCCTTGTGAACACTCTTGTTCATTTAGAGTCACTACAGGTGTTATTGATGTAATATTGCTATTATCATCACGGGGCTGACATGTAGGTGGTTCCACCATGTTCTTAGGCTTTCCACCCGATCCTCGTAAGATGCTTTGTACTTGTAGGCTCACTACGAGTGTTGTTGATGCGACATTGTTGTCAATATCGAAGATCAATTCGAACACTTTCGCCATACTTGGGCCGTTAGCACTTGAGAGAGACGTGAGGATGGTACTACCATTTCGACAAGGTTTCCAACCGATCTTTATGAACTTTCCTCAAGAGATTGTTCCACTACGGTTGTTCTGGATGTAACTTCTAGCCCATGTTGTTTGTAGCGTTAACCTACGGCATTGTTAGGGTCTTTTCCCGTTCATTGGAAAAATCCATGAACTAACCTATCTCTTCATCGTCATTAGTAAATGAGGACTCAATAGGTTTTCCGGCTCTAAAGGGAGTGTTCTCTTCTGCTGTTCCTGATGCGGAAGCCCCAAGTGAGCTAACAATGGGTACACGTGGGTCAAAAAATAATTGATCATAATTCTCAATTGATGATGTCCAAAAGGTGCTACTGAATATGGGTAAGGGTGTCTTCTTCTTCGATGTCATATGCACCAAACTAAATCGCCCTGCATCATCATTATCATCATCCTCACAATCATCGTCGTCATTATCATCCTCACAATCATCGTCATCAACATAAGTGTGCTTATTATCTTTTTCCGCCTTTAGCTCTATTTCTTTGTCACTTTGTGTGGCCTCATTATCATGTTGATAATTATCAATATCAGCATATACTTCATCATCCTCCAACTCCATAACCTCTGAGCTAGTTTTCTAACCTTCTCAGTCTTATCAACTCTTACACCTATATTCTCACTCTTACTTTCCTTCTTCTTTTCTACTCTAGTAGCTTCTCCTTTGATTTCTCTTTCCTTGCTACAGTTTTTTATCTTAATCTTTGCGGTTCTAGGTTCTCTATTCGCTCCTTCGGAAGAACCAATCGGTTTTGATGGGCTCATAGGAGCGTAATTTCATTCTTGTTACAGTGATATAATTTGTTTTATCTAACGATTAATGGTTTATATGATATTAATTTTTAAATATAAAGGCGAAAGTAGGTTAATTTGTTTTGATAAAAAATAAATGATTGATATTAATCGATTTGATCTTTATTTTTATTTATTTTATTTTTAATTGATCACACGCCCCATATCTATAATTAATTTAATAACCGTTACTAATGAAAGAGACTTGAAAAGAAAAACTAAAGATAAGAAACATGAACCATAACCTTAAATTATACTTTCACAACTCTTGCTAGACAAAATGTATGATTGCAAATTCTCAACAGCTATGACATGACACTGATGCTTTCCACCAAATATGAAAATTAGTATACATGCATATATATATATAAATATATAAATATATAATATATATATATATATAATATATATATATAATATATTATATATTATATATAGTACACACATCTATAATACTAGTTGCAGAAACCCGTCTATTGGTCGGTGTATGATTTGTTGATTATTTTTTCATTTAATTTTTTTTTGGCTAAATATTGGTTTTTTTATATTTGTTTATTATAGAAACATTTATCTATCTATCTATATATATATATATATATATATATATATATATATATATATATATATATATATAAACGAGATATTAAGTATCTAAAGTGTGTGTGTGTGTGTGTGTGTATAGGGGCGCGTTCAAGTGAGAAGGCTAATTTTTGTGAGAAGGAAATAAGTGATCCTAACCTTCCATCCATCATCTCCTTTTTTTAATCTAAGGGCATAGATTAATCCATAATTTACACTAAATATACTAGTATGGGTATTTCCGTCATTTAAATTTCAAAACGCTACTATATAAAATGAAAAAAAAAACACTTCCCCTTTTTGATATGTGAAACCACCGTAAACTCCATCAAGAACCCAAACCCAATGCCTATCACCACCACCGTCGTTCAGCCCACCGATTCACCGCCGAACCACAACTACTCCTCTAAAATTATCGCTTCACCTTCTACAACCATCTTCAACCGTTGTTTGCCTTCTAAACATCGTATTCTACTGGAATCGCTAACGGAATCACCACCGGAATATCAATTGATTAATCACCACCGAATTCAATTTATTTGAAACGTTGTTCCAATGCTAATAGTGGTAATTATTTTCAATTAATTACTTTTTTTACTTGTTTTAGTGTTTGTAATTTTGATTATTTATTTTTTTTGTTCCGTAAATGTTAGATCTCTTCACATGTGAAGATGCTATATCATGCTTAGTTTTTTTAGATATGTTGCCTTCCTGTTTTGATTTTAGTTAAAATTAAGAGTCTGGTTACTGTTTTGATCTTAATGTCCGGTGTTGGTTGCGGCATCCGGTTAGGAGATATTGATGTTTTATAGCCGGTTACTTAATTTTTTGTAATAGTATCTTCGCGTGTCAAAATTTTAAGAAAGGATTGATGCTTTAGTCTTGTCATATTATATTTATACTAGAGTTGCAAAAATGGAATTAAAGGAAAAAAGGTCCGTGGCGTATAATATTTAAAACGAAGAGTTGCAAAAAAATACAAGATACTGTTAGTTTTATATATGCGATAATATAGTTTTGAGTAGGAATAATCTTAAAATCTTCAAACGCAACTTCCAACAATCTTTCACAAAACATACACGCGTTGAAAATTTATTAGAAAATTTTTATAGTTTTTAAAGAATATTTTCAACAAACACCGTGAAATTTGTGAATTTTTTTATCGAGGATTGATGTTTTGGTCTTAGTCGCGTTCGATTTAAGTTTTGTAGGAATATCTTCACGGGTGAAGATATTATAGAAGATTATTTTAGTTTTTTAAGAATATCTTCACCTATGAAATTTTTACAAAACTTAAATAATCTTCTATTAAATATCAATATCTTATAATTTTGCACTTTTAGTATAAAAAAAATACACAACTAAGATCAAATCTTCAATCCTTGCTCAAAATTTTATTCTTGCAAAACTTAAATAATCGTCTATCAAACATTAATATCTCATATTTTTGCATGTCTAGTATAAAAAGTACGCTAGTAAAATCAAAGCTTTCATATTTGCTCATAATTTGCACAAGTGAAGATATTCTTATATAATTTTAAAAATCGTCTAGTAAACATAAATATCTCATATTTTTTGCATTTCTAGTATAAATAATACACTAGTAATATCAAAGTTTCAATCCTTGCACATAATTTGCATCTGTGAATATATTCTTACAAAACTTAAATAATCGTCTAGTATACAATAATATCTCATATTTTTTGCATTTCTAGTATAAAAATACGCTAGTAAGAGCAATGCTTCAATCGTTGCTCCTAATTTGCACGCGTGAAGATATTTTTACAAAACTTAAATAATCGTATATTAAATATCAATATCTTATAATTTTGCACTTTTAGTATAAAAAATACACAAGTAAGATCAAATCTTCAATCCTTGCTCAAAATTTGCACATATTGAGATTTATTCTTGCAAAACTTAAATAATCGTCTATCAAACATGGATATCTCATATTTTTGCACTTATAGTATAAAAAATACGCTAGTAAGATTAAACTTCAATATTTGCTCATAATTTGCACGAGTGAAGATATTCTTACAAAATTTAAATAATCGTCTAGTAAACATCAATATCTCATATTCTTGCACTTCTAGTATAAAAAATACGCTAATAAGAGCAATGTTTTAATCCTTTCTTATAATTTGCACGTGTGAAGATATTTTTACAAAACTTAAATAATCGTCTATTAAATATCAATATCCACTTCTAGTATAAAACTATGCGAGTAAGATCAAAGCTTTAATCCTTACTCATAATTAGCACATGTAAAGATATTTTAACAAAACTAAAATAATCGTCTATTAAACATTACTATATCCTATTTTTACACTTATAGTATAAAAAATACGCTAGTAAGAGCAATGCGTCAATCCTTGCTCATAATTTGCACGCATGAAGATATTTTTACAGAACTTAAATAATCGTCTATTAAATATCAATATCTTTAAATTTTGCACTTCTAGTATAAAAAATACAAATGTACGATCAAATCTTCAATCTTTGCTCATAATTTGCACATGTGAATATATATTCTTATAAAACTTAAATAATCGTCTATTAAACGAGAATATATCATATTTTTGCACTTATAGTATAGAATATACGCTAGTAAGATAAAATCTTCAATCATTGTTTATAATTTACTCGTGGGAACAGAACATAAATAATCGTCTATTAAACATCAATATCATCTATTTTGCACATCTGGTATTAAAAATACACGTACATTACGTACATGTATACATGAGCATATACTTTTTTCTAATAAACTTTCAATACATTTTAAATTTAAAGTTAATGTAAATAGTAATCATATAAATTACTGCAGTTTCAGTCAATTGTATTTCAGTGTGAACATGTTATATTTTATATATTTTAAGCAATAAAAAGAGATTTGATGGGTAGAAATGATATTTGATAGGTAAAAAATATAATTACAGATTTAAGTGGGAATTTTAAATAAATGTGCAATTTGAAAGTGAACTAATAAATTGAAATGAAGAGAGCCTAACTTTTATTGTTTACATGTCTTGCAATTATATAAGTTATATAACTAAAGATACACAATATCAATTCCAACAACATAACTAGTTAACCAATTATATAGATAATTTCATGTCTTCATCATTAGAATCATCCACTCTTAAAGTTCGATTTTTGTTCCCGGAGTGCTAAAATTTTCCATTCATTTAGTAGCAGCTACGGAATCCTGGGTGGCATTCTTTGGTTCTTGGAGGGTCAAAACCCATATAACGCGAGTTTTGTTAAGAGGACATCCAGTTCCAACATAGACATATCGATGAAGGGAGTCAAGGCTCCATATTTCCTTCAGGGAAAACCTCTTATGTTTCCATCAAAGGATAACGTGTGATTTGGGTTGGACGTATCAATACCTTCGTCTAAATCTTTGAGGGGAAATATTGATCCAATTGTTTACCCAACCCACAACCCACCGTGCAAGAGGATGTTGCGCATTCAGTCCATAGGGGGTTCGCATAAAAAGCACTTGCCAGTGGAAAATCAGCCAGAGAAGGACGGGGAAACAAGGGCCAAACTTTAAAAGGCTTTCAAAAATAAGCAAAGATCGGATCGGAAGCTCAGATTCGGTTTTCACTCCTTACGAAAACCGCAAGAAATTTTTGCTCTAGAAAAGAAAATTCAAGGGCTCCGCCACCAATGGTAAACTCTGCGGGACAAAGGGGGATCCGAACAAATTTGTTGTTAGCTCAAAATATTGAGTCGTACATGAACGTTCGTCCATTTGTATTGTTAGTCTCGTGTAATTCAATTTGTTTCGTTGTAATAGGGAAAGTATCGAGAATCGGGTCTGATAGCTAATCTAATATTGCATATGGTTTCGGGTTTAAATCCCAAGGCAAAAAACCAGAGCCCGAGTCCCGCAAGTCTAGTCTCAATGATCCCCGTACGTCCACTTTATGTGTCGGTGGCTACTATATAAGTAACTTTTTCCACCTAGGAAAAGTTAGTTGATTTCATTTATAATATTTCACTTTTCTATATTCTCTCTTAACTCTCTCTCTTCTTTCTCTCTTTAGAAATCAACACTTTCTTTCTATTTTCTTGCTCGATTCGTGGTTGTTATATGAAGTGGAAGTGTTAATCGGAATCCTACAATTGGCATCAGTGCTACAGTGGATTTGTGTATGATTCTTGTGGCTAAACAAGATCGAATTCGTGGCTTGATTGTTTTATTTTTTTTGTTCAAAAAATAAAGCAAGAAAAAATCAAAGATTGATCTTTGTTTGTGGTTAAAGGTGTTAAAGAGTTGTACTTTCGGGCTTAAAACTATCCCTTGCATCAATACTAGGTGGTTTTAACATCATTTCGTAGCTTTCAAGAAAGTTTGATGGTTTTTTTCTTGGCTGCGTTTTGACTAACTGAAGGGGTGTTCTTGATTGCGTTTTGCCTATTGCGTTTTGGCTCTGCGTTTTGGTTATTGCGTTTTGCCTATGCGTTTTGGGTATTGAGTTTTGCCTATTGCGTTTTGGTTCCTGCGTTTTGGTTTATGAAAGGTTGAGTTTTGCCTTTACGTTTTGCCTAATTGAAGACCCTTATTGCGTTTTGCCTAGGGGAGACTATGTCTATTTCATTTCTTGACTGCGTTTTGCCTCAAGATTTGACTGCGTTTTTCCTAAGGCTCTTCACTGCATTTTGTCTAAAGAAGACTGCGTTTTGTCCATTGAAAACCCTTGTTTTGAAAACTTAATTTCCCGGAAAAAAAAATTTGACCGAATTTGGGAATCTATTAATCATTGTCTAATCAAAACATAACATCAAGACAAACAAACTTCAAGGACTTAAAAGGACTAACCATTCAACAAACACACATTAACATCAATCGATTATTCATTCACGGTTTGTCTATTGATTTTGTAAAATCCCGTTAAATCATTTATCGGTTTTAATCATAGACGTGTAAAATCCCGTGAACGTGAATTGCATACAAGACCACAACTTCAATCACATCACATCCACTTAAGATCCAACAAATCTTTCACACTTCATAATTCATAACCATTCATTCATCATGTCTACTCCCGTCAATACATCCTCAACAGATAGTCAAATGCACAACAATATCATGGCAACTGGTTCAAAAGATCGTCCACCAATGCTTGGAC
>BQNB010076738.1:0-31065 GCA_026074375.1 Tanacetum coccineum
CAAGGTCTATTTCTTTTGTTGTTCTATGAGACCAGGTCCTTGCATGAGTAGCTCCACATTCTCCCAAATCTCTTTTGCCATCTCGGTTTGATTGAGTGTGTTGAAGAATGTTTGTAGCTTGAATGTCAGCACGCTCTTTGTTGTTCTCAGCCTCTGTGAACTCTTCATCAGTCTTTTCTCTTGTTACTTGAGTTTGTTGTTCACCTTCTTCTGTAGTGACTGTGATCATCGGATTTGGACTAGGTCCATTTTTTATGGGTTTCCATATAAGCTTTCCAAGAGGCTTACCACGAATGTACCTCTCAATACGTATCTTCCAAGACTCAAAGTCACTTTCCTCCAACATAGGAGGACGGTTATCCGTACCAACTGCACTTGATTCTTTATCAGTTGTTGCCATCTTGTAAGAAATATGTATGAACGGATCTTGAGTGATTGTTTGTGTTTGATTAAAATCAATTAATGTTCACGGGATTTTACAAATCTTTGATTAAAACCGAAAAAAAAATCGTATCTTTTGTGGGATTTTACAAAATTAATAAGAAACCGTTAAACAATAATTAATTGATGTTGAAATAAATCAAAGATTTTCTCACGTAGAAGGAAAGAAAAAAACAAGAATATAATTTCCAAAATTAAAAGATTATATCCCTTGAATTTATGAGCCAAATATTTACTTCTAAAATCAACCACCACTAGAATAAAATCAAATTCCTTGATTTTAGAAATAAATATTGACTTCCCAAAAATATAGAACACTTCCTTCTAAAAATAAGCCGAATTTTTTTTTTCAAACCGAAAATTTTAGAAAAAAAAAACCGATTTTTTTTAGAAGACTGGAGCAATTTTCAGTTATATTCCCTCAATGCAGAAAAATTACATTATTCGAAGTAATAGAAAGATTAACTACTTGCTTGACTTTAAGAGTCAAACATAAACATAGAGTAACTATCAAAACATGGGATATAGTCTTCAACGTGAGCATGAGAATCGGTGCGGGACAAGTCTTTTAGAAAAAAAACAGCCAAAATTTTGTGAAAAATAACAACCGAAATTTTGAGGGACAAATGAGAGAGCAACTTCTGGATCCTGTTATGATGGTAGAATGCATGCACACCAAGTATTCCTTGTTATGATCGAGACAAACCAGCCGAATAACTTTTTTTATTATTTAAAAAAAAACCGAAAGATTTGTTTTATTTTTTTTAAAAGATCGGCCAAAAAAATTTTAAAACTTTCGTTGAAGCTCGTTCGATTTGATTTTTTTTAAACACACAAGATCAAAACACCTACCACTTAGGCTCTTGATACCAATTGATGATTCCAATAATTATTCATCTCACAAGAAAGATTGAGTTTAAAGATCAAGAGAGAAACCGGAAGGAAAAATAATGAAGGATGATTAAACTTACAAGAGATATGAGTTTTATGTTTACAGAGATCATCACATACCCTAAACCTTGACATGTGAAGGGTATTTATAACCCTCAAAAAGGCCAGCCATATAGGCCTTTGGATGGGCTTTTCGGGCTTTTTCTTTATCGGCTCGGTTACATTAAACATCATTAATTAACGAGCTAGTAAATGCTAAATAACTACTAGTGACCAAGACTTCTTTGTTTCTAACAGGTATTGTGGGTGCTGGATGAATGTCCTATGGTACTCACTTGCCCAGGAAATGTAGTCATGGTGCTAAGGTTGTGAATAAGGTGAAATGTGCAAGTCTCATTAGAAGGCTTTATATGTCAGAGATCTTGGGAATGCTCCTTTTGTTCCTGATAACTGGCAATGTTTATGCTTGTTGGTATATTGATCCTCATTGTATTAACTGTTGTATAAGGAATTTTGGGCATGTCCAATTTTCCTTCTCTTTAATCTTTGTAAAATGTTGAAAGATTAATATAAGTTCACTTTTTCACCGAAAAAAAAACTTTATAGGTTTGTGTTATACCTTATAACGCGAACCCGACATCCCACCTCAAATTATCCTTTCTCATGCCAAACTTAATAGTTAGTGTTATCCGGGTTTTATTCTGTTTATCCTTTTTATTTGTTTTTTATTGTGTTATGTGTAGGCCGTGTATTTTATAACTTGAGTGGCGGGGGGAGTTTTTTCTAGAACGGAAATTTTTTAAAACTTACATTACCTATTTCACAATTTATATAGCTCACATATCTCTAATCAGACATGAACTCACAACCTTTAGGTTGAAAGACTACTCACATATCGTTGGACCGGGAGTCCTTTGGTGAGGGAGAGTGTTTTTTGGTTTATTTTATAGATTATGAGTCTGTTAGCCTTATTCTTATATAAGTCGAACAAGAATGTTATCGGTTGTCTTAGTCGTAATTAGTGTTGTTATCTAATAGGCTAGTCGGGATTAATGGGCTTGGACTTTAAGCTAATATTGTCTATGTTTCAGGCTCAAAGCCCAAGTTAAGTAAAGTCCGACCCATTTAGAAAGCTCATACGCCAACTAGAAGGCTAAAGGTATATATGGGACTCTCTCCACACATGGAGAGGGTGTTGGTTGCATTTGCTTCACTTGTATATGTGTGTGTAATCATCCACCACTCCTCTCTTTCTCTCTAATCTAATCTTTTAACTTTCCTCTCTCTTTTCTAGCTTATTCCATTTCTTTATTATTGTGTTGATTATTGTTGTGAAGTGATTATTATTTGGGATAACAATTGGTATCATGAGTCATGAGGTGGATTGAGTGATTATTTGTGGTTGTTTTCTTTTAGCTTATTTCGTGCTTACCATTTTTTTAGCTTAATATTCGTGTTTATTTTGTTACTCGATTTCATTCTCAAATCAAAAAACTGTTTTCTGCATACTTGTTAGAAGGTTGGGCTGGTACAATCGTTGGGACACAATATATAACATCAAAACTGTTACAAACATCAAAACTGTGTGTTTAAAATTAGTTTTCTATCTTATTCTTTTTTGTCTCAGCATGGGTTTGTTTTCAAAGTTTTTTATATAGATTATGTAGGTCACGGCCAAATTGGTTTTTGTGCTCCTTCATAATCTGCTCGCGTCTTTGTTCTCCTAAAACCATTCCCATCGTGCTCTTCACTAGTTTTAGTAGCTTATTAATAGTTATTCTCGTGGCATATTTGTTGTTTCAAACTGTTTATCATAGCTTCTTATTTAGGGTTTAAGCTTATTCGAATAAGATAAAACCTTGTACTTTCTTATCTCCAAACCTTTTCGTAGCTTATTTTCGAGTCAAAAAGCTTTTATTTTCGAGCTTATTTCGAGTGCTTATTTTTTTTAGTTAGCTTATTTTTGTCGTCTAGGGTTTGAACAAGACAAGAGGGACACAATCCATATTTCTAGCTAATAGTACGACAGTGTTTTGTTTGTTTGGAAAAAAGACAAGAAACGAAAGTACAAGGTCGCGGTTTGTGTTTCCTTAACCTCGTAGCGGTTTGTGTAGTTTAAGACATAGCGGTTTGAGCTCTTGGAGTTTAGCGATTTGATTAAACATCAAACAGCGGTTTGATTACAGGTTGCAGCGATTTACTATTTTTCATGAACCTAAACGAAACTCTGCCAAATTTAAAAGTCCGCAGCGGTTTGGTGTTTTCTTTGATGTAGCGGTTTGTTTCAGTAGCGGTTTGATCCCAAGACTTGAGTAGCGGTTTGATCAAGTCAAGTAGCGGTTTGATCATCATCATTTAAGTAGCAGTTTGATATCATTCAAGTAACGGTTTGATAAAAAGGGTTCATGGTTTGGTTTACAAACGAAGAAGACACACAGTTTTCGGGTTTTTTTGAGTTTCGACTACGACGCTTGCGGACCTTAAAACATATACCATTAGAATCGCGGTCCTTCATAGATCATCGTAGCATATTCACTTATGTTCAATCGTCACTAAACGAGATTAAAATTAAGAAAGAAACAAAAAACCCTAAACGTCTAAGTTTAACGAAGAAGAAGATAGAGATTTAATACATGACTAATATTTTATAATAGTTTAAAATTTAAGTTTTACATTTTTTAACCCTAGCTTTTCAAAAACTTTCATTTTTAACCTTTAGTTAATAAAGTCTTTTACTATTAGCCCTTTAACTTTCAAACATTTCAATTCTAACATTAGTCAAATAATATATTTACTATTAGTCCTTATCTTTAAAACTTTTTCAATAATAACCTTTATTTCTTAAAAACTTTTCAATTTTAGTTTTCATTTCTCAAATTTTTATTTATTTAACCTTTAGTTTAAATCATTTTCACCATTAGTCCTCATTTTAGTTTTTTTATATTTAATCGTTAATTAAGGTCAATAACTTTAACGTCTATAACGATTTCGACAACAACAAACCACAATAAATCACTTTATCTACTTAAGATTCGTAATTCATTTCACAACAAATCATATAAAATGGAAACGAAAGATACGATTTCTTTGTGTTCAAAAACAAAAGATGTTCATGCAATAAAATATAAAATGTCAAAAGAAAAAGAGAGATGCATATCATATTTTCGTTCTCTTCATTCACACCTTCAGGTTTTTTCTAAAGAAGACTTAAAAGGCACTCGTATTGAACATGGACTCAAACGGGCATTTCTGTCACTTTTTGGTCAAGATAATGAGACTTTCACAAGTATGATGCTTCTCAACGTAGATCAACTACAAAAGCAAGTTGACAAAGAAGAATTTCAAGAAGATCAATCCATGGCAGCCTTTTGGGTGATCAACAGACAATTTCATATGTTCATCGATTCATAGTTTACTTTGGATTATGACAGTTAAATGACAGGCAAGTATCTTGCTTAGTACACTGGAATCGAAGTTAAACAAGAGAAACATTACTTCAACACATGAGTGATGTAAAGAAATTTGTTGCTGAAAGAACACATCACAAAAGATTATATGACAGAAGGGTGAATAAAATACAGATGCAGACGTAAAAGAATAAGATTGATTTGGGAAAAGCATTGAATGCTAGTTTGGTTGTCACGGAAAGTAATGGGACAGAATCTGGAAAGCAGGTTACAAGCAGCATGTCAGGGAATTGACTACTGAATGTAATATAACTGCTATAGGACAACAGCATACTGAGCAACCTAAAATCATTAATGAAGGTAGGGTTGACAAGTATACTGAGAAATGCCAAGTTAAAAGTCATATGCTTGATCCATCACTTGTTAACAAGACAACTGAATCTTCAAACCAATCTCTCGAGTCTGAAAAATTTTTCTTAAAAATACCCTTGACCAATTTTAAAAAGATTTTTTAAGAATGGAAGCACATTGTATTGCTCTTGAACTTAAATGTCAAAATCAAGCTTTAAAATCGGGGCAACATGGTCAATTTTTTAATGGAAAAAGTAATGAAGCCAAGATTAAAAATGACATAGATGCAATTGAAACAATAAATATCGAATTGAAACATAGTATGGCTAAATTACTTGCAGAGAATGAGCTTTTAAATAAGGAAAAAGATAATTTGAAAAGCATTACAAAGAACTGTATGATTCTATCAAAACAACAAGAGCTAAGACTATAGAACAGACAACTTCTTTAATTACTCAAAATGCTGATTTGAAAACTCAGACTCAGGAAAAGGTTTTTGCAATTGCTGCTTTGAAAAATGAATTAAGAAAGTCAAAAGGAAATAGTGTAGATACTAAGTTTGCAAAACCATCAGTCTTGGGGAAACCGATTTTCTAACCACTCAGAAAATAATCAGTTGTTAGACAATCGACTGCATTTAAATCTGAACATCCCCAAATTTCAAAACCACGGTTTGTCTCCCAAGTTGATGTGAAAAATGATTTGTCAAAATCAGTCACTCAACATTATTTGCCTAAGGGAAGATAATATGCTTTTGCAAAACCTGATCACGTGATTGCATCTAGCTCATATAAGAATAATTCTAAGAACATGCCAAGATTTAGTTCCAATGACATGGTTCATAATCACTATCTAGAAGAAGCTAAGAAAAAGAAACAAGAAATGGATAGGAATTCAGAATCTAGTGTATTACATTCTACTAGGCTACAAAACACTACTAATGATCATAAACCAAAACCTAGGAGCAATAATCAAATACCTAGGAGTTTGCCTGTATCTAAGAGTATTTTTGTAACAATAACGGTTTTGCCCAAAGCAAATCACTCTAAGAGTTCTAGTTCTTTCTTAGATTATAAACACTTTGTTTGTTCTACATGTCATAAGTGTGTCTTTAATGCAAATCATGATGTTTGTATAACAAAATTCCTAAAAGAAGTGAATTCGCGTGCTAAGATTCAATCCAACAAGACTAGAAACGTTAACAAACCCGTAGAACAGAAAATTCATACTCAGAAACCTGTAAGGCAGATCTTTACAGGACATAGATTTTCTCCTAATAAGACTTCTACTATGTATGAGAAAACATCTCCCAGATCTAATCTTAGGTGGAAACCCACGGGTAGAATTTTCAAAACTATTGGCCTTAGGTGGATTCCAACAGGAAAGATACTTGCTTCTTGTACAAGCAAGGATGACAGTGAACCCGGACTTCGTTGAAATGTAGATATCCCCAATATTCATGAATGCAAACAAACTCTGGATTTAAGTGCAGGCACATCACTCACTGGTCAACAGAAACAAAGAATTAATTTCAGTGCAGGTACTTCATTTAATGTCAAGCAGGAAAATCTCAGAGTATGGTTGCTGAAAAAGCTGATATCTCAGAAACCAGTGTCAAAGTGGATTCACAAATGATGAAATAGAAATGACGTTTGAACATAACAGTTCAAGCCTCAAACCTAAATGTCAAATGATGTTTGAACAACACGGTTCAAGCCTCGTACCATAACGTCAACAAAAGTTTCTAAAGCAGATATGATATCATAGGACTCAATGATAATTGGAAAGTTCAATTCGCTCCTTTGTTTCGACGAATATATCAATGAGAAAATGCAAAGTTTGTTTTCAAAGTCTTCCGCTGTTACACTGCTGAGATACCGATAAACGTCAACAACAACCAGATTTAACTTCATTTACTTAAACTCTAGCAACAACTCTCACTGCTGATGGAAAGTTTGACTTGTAAATATTTTTTGTTTTTCTCTTTATTTTGATTTATAAATATTTTTGAAAAAATAAAATACAAAAATATAAAACCTATAAAAAGAAAGCACAAAAATCAAAAAATCTTCAAAAACAAAATACAAAATCAGAAAATTTCAAAAATACCAAAAAGAATCTTCTCGACATGTCTCTTAGAATCGATAACATTTATGTACCTAGAAATGTCGATTAACATTGACACGGGTGTGTAAATGAAGTTTGAGCAAGAGTTCAAACGTTTCAAAACATGTCATTTCTAAATTTTCTTAATGACTTACGTACATTTCAGTGCATAACTCGGTCCCGAATGTAATAGGGAGTGTACTCTTCAGTGCGCTTACTCTACAAATAGAACAGAAGTCTTCTATCATGGTTTTTTAAAACATGTTGAACATAATTTTCAAAAAGAACTTTCAATGTCAAATTGTTTACAATATAATTTATGGTATCTTTTCATAATAAGTGGTATTTGTTAAAATTGTGTGTTCAACACTCCCTTCCTCGAATAAGTTTAAAAAATTATAGTATCAACTTTTCTCAAAAATGTCATTTTCATAAGTGAATCAATTTTTGAGGTGGTGCTTTTAAAACCAAAGCCTTTTAATATATTTTGGGTACATCTCATAAATGTCAATTTTATGTATCCAAAAATATTTCGTGAAATTAAAATGTGGAAATTATAATGTCAATTAATAATATACATTGTTCACTAAGGCATTTCACTCCGTCTTCAACATATTTGTGGTGTCATATCATTTTTTCTTTGTAACGTTAAGTTTTAAAAATGAGTGGTATCCTACATACTATTTGAATGGGAGTTATCAGAAAAATGAACTCATGCAATATCATGATATAATTTTTCTCTCCATGGAACTTTTTCATGTCATAAATTTTAATCAATTGGTATTTCAAATACTTAGGGTTTATTATTTTAAATAATGGGAGAAAATGTTATTAAAATGTGATATAGAAGAATGTGATCTTTAAGACTCTAAGTGCAACTCTTTCCTTCATGTGCAAAACAATTTCAAATCTCGACGCACATGTGTAGGGGGTATTTCAAAATGTCTGTATCAAAGGTTTTATGGTTCGATCTCTATACCCAACAACCAATTAACTCATGACGTCGATGAAGTCATAAGGTGGTTAAGGTTAGGTATAAAGTCCTATGATCTAACCAGAACCGAAGGGATCTACCCATGGACATTCAATAGTTAGATTAGAATTCCTTAGGCATGATTGGAGAAGAATAAGAATAAGGGAATAATGCCGACTAAGATTGAGCTAACACTGGAACAATCATAACAAGGTGTTAGTGATGATGTCTTGGTAAGCATTGAAGGGGTTGAAGAATGAAAAAGAAAAATATGGATAAAGGGTGAAAACAAAGCATCCCTCCACACAACTTAGGCAAAAACTGAGTCAATACATAATCTATCAATATCACAAAGGTGATTGTTGGTATTAAAAAAAGCCGTCATGGACCCAGTGATGCAAAGCACAACCCTTCCCAGCCATTTGAGTTTCTCTCAAAAGAAACTTGTCTCATTTGTCACGGAGATACACACGTTATCTATTGACATCTCACTCTGAGATTGTTAATATTGAATAGGTGGCAGTTAGCTCTAGCCTTCGATTACTAAAACCAAAGTGCACAAATCGAGTCTAGAGCCACGAGAGATAATCATTATAAATCTCATTAGGACACAATCCATGTATAACACTTTTTGTTCACCCTTAAACAACATTTGGTATCAAAGAGTCCTAGGCATTATCCTTGAGATCTTGCCAGAACATTCAGAGTGATACTCTTTAGTATTCATAGTGACGAATGGAAATCCTTCCAGAGTCAACCTCAAACATCTCTGCGGTAGGTGACTTGCAAAATTCTATATGAATCGAGCTTGTGCTAACTGGATATAGATTTTGGTCTAGCACATGAATTGACGACTTAATCAGAAAGATAGTAACTATCTTATTCACTCTTACCGTGTTGTCTGCTTTGAGACGCTCTGGTAACGAGACCGGCTAGTACAGCTGCGAAACCCTGTCAAGAAAATTCATATGAATTCTATCTGATCACAGGTAGTATTTATACTAATTAACGGGGAATCGTGGTTATTGCAACCGTATTCGACGAAGTGACAAAGACACTTCCGTCTATATCTATTGTTTATTACTAACTTTTTAAATGCAGATTTAATTGTCAATGTTGCAACTTTGTACCAGCGAAGTCGGATTCATTGACACGTGCTCATACTCAAACTTTCAAAGTCAATCATTCAGCATCAAGAGTGTTGATACTAAACTTTCTCGTCATCAAAGAGCCTCAAAGTCATATAAATAATAGTCTATTGGGGAAGATTATTAGTCTTATGTTTATATAATTCAAACAAGAATGAAATCAGTATGAGCATGTCGGTCAAGAGCACAAGTTGATCAAGAAAGTTAAAATCAAGATGATTCAAGTCAAGGAGATGATGCAAGATGAAAGATCTCAAGAACTCAAAGTAAAAAGATGAAGGCTCAAGATCAAGATCACATAAATGACACCGAATGAATGTTATCGGTCGTCTTAAGCATGAATGAACAAAGCCATAACAAACAAGAAAAGACAAAGACAAAACCAAAGAAGGCAAAGCTCAAACGTCATATCTTTAACATTGGGAAAGATAAATTCAAATCAAGATAACCTCCATCAAGAACGTTGTCAACATTGGGGAGATCAAAGAAGACCTCAGCATTAGAGGAGATTGTTAGCCTTATTTTTATATAAGTCAAACAAGAATGTTATCGGTCATCTTAGTCGTAATTAGTGTTGTTATGTAATAGGCTAGTCGGGATTAACGGGCTTGGACTTTAAGCTAATATTGTCCATGTTTCGGGCTCAAAGCCCAAGTTAAGTCAAGCCCGGCCCATTTAGAAAGCCCATATGCCAACTAGAAGGCTAAGGTTATATATAGGATCCTCTCCACACATGGAGAGGGTGTTGGTTGCATTTGCTTCACTTGTATGTGCGTGTAATCATCCACCACTCCTCTCTTTATCTCTAATATAATCTTTCAACTTTCCTCTCTTTGCTCTAACTTATTCTATTTCCTTATTATTGTGTTGATTATTGTTGTGAAGTGATTATTATTTTGGATAATAGAGTCATAGATGAAAAGTGTTTAGGTGCAACACTTTTTGCTATAACGCGGAAAGCCCTATAGCTTCGGGTGCTCTCAAGAAAAGAGTTCATGCATGTTACATGATATGTAAAATCTTTGGACACGAGGTGCTTTCAAGAAAACAGTTCATGCATGTTACATGATATGTAAGATCTCTAAATAAGCAATCCCAAAAAAGCTAAATAAAGATATGAAACTCAATCATAGGAAGAAAGAATGGACTAAAAAAGGTATGTATACTTATCTTCATTCTTTAATTCATCATATTGTAATTCAACAGTATTTTATACACAATGTCTAAAACAAGAACCGAATGTAATTGTACACACATAATTAACATTAGTATTTACAATCATATTGCCTACAACCGTGCTTTTCATGCTCTTTTCTTTCATCGTGTAATGTTCTTCATCACGTCGTTGATCCGGCTTGGGACAACTCAAAATTCCTCATTTCTTAAAACTTCACGAAGATGGTTTCTCCCACTTTACCTGCAAGAGTTGATATTAAGTCGTATTTATTAAGAAAACAAAGAATCATGCAGAAAAAAGAAAAACAAAATGAATGTAATTAAGTGAGTCGCTTTAATCATTTGGGTTGTATTTATCTCAAACACATTAACCTAAATAAAAACTTGGCTAATAGGAGTACTCTACTAGTCCGCACGTAAAGCGACTCACTAAACCTTTTTTTGTTAGTAAGTAAGGCTACTCACAGTGACCCACAACAACCCATAATTTTTTTGCCACCTTATCTTTTTCTCTCTAACGACTAACATGCGACCTTTTAAACACAATAAAGCGACCTACATTGAAAAAAATATAACCCACAAAATTCAATTTTATTTAAATCAACACACACACAACACAATCACACGAATAGGTTGTGTCCCTCGTTCTTAAAACCTCAATTTTCTAGGGTTTTTACCTTTGTTGATCATCTTCTGGCTTTTCTTTTTGTTGTCTGCTGCTTTATATTGTCATTATTAATTCCGTGTTTGTTTCGTGTGTGGTTAGATTGTCGGATTGATTGGAAACAGAGGTTTTTTGATGGTTTGTATGTAGCTTAGCATGGAGCATGGGTTTTTAAGTTCGGGTGGGAAACAGAAAAAGGGTAATACTCCTGGTAATGTATGTGGCAGTGGTAATGTGGTGACATCGGGTAAGTGAGCTGATCAAATTTCGCAAGATCATAATGTTAATACGTCGGGTAACGTGACAAGCTAATCAGCATGAGAAAGTTGATCATACTCTGGATGGCTCTACTGCTAGTCATGGCACTAACGGCCCGAATGATGTTCAAACGGAATCTGATAAGCCTGTTATTACTACGAATTCTAAAGGTCCTGTATTGTTTGACAAGTTGCTTACCGGTGAACCGAGTAGGAAATCTATTAACTTTTGTACCTTGCATTGGCCGACTGGTAATGAGGCCGATGTGGATGTGTCTTTGGAGTCTGTTCAAGCTATTAGCGAACTTTTATGCTAATACAATTTATGGTTTCTTTTGGGGAAAACGGGTGGCCTACCTTGTTGTTGCTAACTATGTCAAGAACACGTAGAGGAAATATGACCTGGTCAAATCAATGTTGAACTCGTGTAACTTATTATTTTTCTTCAAGTTTAGCTCTAATGATGGAATGGATGCAATGCTCAAAAATGGTCCTTTCTTCATTCGCAATAATCGATTTATTCTAAAAAAGTGGAATCCGGATGTAAACTTGTTAAAAGAAGATATTGGTAATGTTCCGGTTTGGGTTAGATTTCATGGGGTTCCTATGACGGCATTGAGCGAGGATGGTTTGAGTGTCATTTCTACTAAGCTTAATACTCCCTTGATGCTTAACTCCTATACATTTGACATGTGCATGCAATCATTGGGTATGTCAAGCTATGTTAGAGCAATGATTGAGCTTTGAGCTGATGTAGAGTTCAAAGATACCACCATGGTGGCTATCCTTAAACTTATTGGTGAGGGGTTCTATATGTGTATTATACGTGTTGAGTATGAGTGGAAACCTCCCATGTGTTCGAGTTGCAAGGTATTTGGTCACGTTCTAGATGAGTATCCTAAGTATATCGTCTCGGATGTGGTGAAGAGCTTGAAGAATCCTAAACAAGTCGGTAGAGCTGTTCAAGTTGGTCCAAATGAGGATTTTAAACCAACTAAACAAGTTTATGTCTCTCATAAGAATAAAGCCAACACTTGTGGTAAAAAGAAGCAAACTGAGGTGTCAAGAAAATAGGTTAGTATTTCAAACCTATTTGTTGCACTTAATTCGCTTGAAAATGATGTTGACTTGGGTATAAATGGGGGGAACTCAAAGTCGGCTGGGAAGGCGGCCAATTCTAGCGTGTCTCTGTCTGATCACGGATTCTTTCATGTAACATCTAGTAGTACTAGTACTACCCCTATAGTTGAAATAATTGACAAACCAGAAAGACAAATTATTGATGGAAAACTTACTCTTGTGGATGATGATGGGAAGCCGTTACTTAAGGTTGTCTATATGGTTAATGATGATAATGATAGTGAAGTAGAAGATGAGGTTGATGAACATGCAATTTTTATGCCATCAACAAGTTTAAAAAGTGGCAATGATAGTGGATATGATACTAATAGATTGTTGGAACAATGGAGGTCTAAAAGATAATATGATGATTACGACCCTTATGATGATGATCTGTGTGAAAGTCATGATATGTCTGAAAACCTTTAGGCTATTTGTGATGATTTTGATATCAAGGTCCATGGTCAAAAGAAGAAATAGATAAATTTTGATATTTTTTCGAGTCAATTGTAATCTAGTTATAGTTGTATCCTCTTTTAGAGTAGTTGTGCTTGTTATGTTAGCTACCGCCTATGTAATGGGCTGAGATATGAGATTCACCCACATCCGTTGTACTAAAACGTTTTTTGGAGTAATACATTTACCAAGAAAACTCTTTACATAAAAAAGAATAGGTCTTGTCCCCGACCTACTGTTCTAAAAAATCCACTCGGCGACCCACATCAACCCTTAGCATGCAATGCTGGCGACCAACATTTGTGTTGGTCGACCAACATCGATGACCTCCCATTGCGCATAGCCTAAGTCATTTAACGTATTAGTAACAAAAACATTTATAACTCGGTCGCTAAAGTGACCTATTAAACATAGTTAACTACTGTAGTTTAATGACTCACATCGCGCGTAACTAGGAAAACACTTATATTGACAAAAAGTAGAACCGCTAACTAATATTTTCAGTTAACTTTATAATATTTTTAGCCAAACGTTAACATGTAAAATGGGTATTAGAACGGGTTAAACTTATTGAAAGTTGCCGAAGTCAATTTTAATGAATACAATATTTGATATGGTTTTATTAAACAAATTAGTATCCTATCAAATTTGTAACAATGTTGTTTAATGACTCACATTGCAAGAACTAATATTGCCAGTTAACTTTAAAAAATTTAGCATGCATATGCACACGAGTGTGTGTTTTATTACAAGAAACTCGCACCTCAAGCCAAAAAGCTCGTAATGCATGCATTATTATTAGCTAGTTACATGCACGCATACAGAGCATTTTATAAAGCTTAAACCCTTGGGATTTGTATTGGGCATTGCTGGATTTGAAACTTGCAGTTGTTGAGGAGCTGCTCAGCCTTCCTCAACATTTGTTGCATCAGTTGTTGTTGTCTTCCTTGGCGACCACCCTGCTTTTGTTGTTGTTGTGCTTGCTCGTACACCTGCTGGATCGCCTCGCATTGACACGGTTGAGCCACGTTCTTCAGCTGGTTGTAACATAGTTAAAGATGTGGCTCTTGTTGCCTCGGATTTGCCACTAGCATCCTCAGCTGGCTTTCAAATGGGGATTGTTGAGTTATGTGCATCTGGTAATGATCCAAGGCCAATTGTTGGCTCTGGATCTGACGGAGACACTGCTCTAGTGACGCTATAGGGTCCCAAATGCGTTGATATACGTGAGATGATATTGATATACGTGAGATGTTAACCGGATGAGTCGAGTTGTTATCGTTGTACAAGACATGGTAGACGGATGAGTCGAGGTGATATGGTTATACAAGACATGTTAAACGGATGAGTCGAGGTGATATCGTTATACAAGACATGTTAAACGGATGAGTCGATGTGATATCGTTATACAAGACATGTTAAACGGATGAGTCGATGTGATATCGTTATACAAGACATATTAAACGGATGAGTCGATGTGATATCGTTATACAATACATGTTAAATGGATGAGTCGATGTGATATCGTTATACAAGACATATTAAACGGATGAATCGATGTGATATCGTTATACAAGATATATTAAACGAATGAGTCGAGCTGATATCGTTATATAATACATGTTAAACAGATGAGTCGATGTGATATCGTTATACAATACATGTTAAACGGTTGAGTCGAGGTGATATCATCATACAAGACATGTTAAGCGGATGAGTCGAGGTGTTATCGTTATACAAGACATGTTAGACGGATAAGTCGAGGTGATATCTGTCACACCCCGCCAAGGCGGAAACACGAGGTGTAACGAGAATGGATATCATCACAACACAATGACGTCTATATGGAGAACTACAATGCCTAAATGTAAACAAAGCATAGACACAAAGTGTCATAAAAATACCCAAACAAACATAAAAGATAACTAGCGTCATATATTGAAGCAAAGGGGGTTCACATCAATATCAAGACATGCAAAAACAATCCAAGACAAACCTAAGTAGTTCAAATCAATAACATTCAATATTCAAACATACATAAAGTAAACTAGGAGATTAAAATCCACAAGCAGCCTATGGTCTCTCTAGTCACTCCTGTTATTCTTAAGGTTTAAAAACGTCAACACAACAGTTGGTGAGAGTCATAGGTTTACAACACAGAATTCAAACTTTAGATCGATTTCTGTTATCAATAAAACAGTGCATGGCAGGACAGTTAAGATAGCTACTATACATGCTACATGCATTCGTACCAAACAATCACAACCAGGATGGAACGTGCCCCACGATCCAAGTCACACCAAAGTATCACACAGAATTGGGTACCCTCCGATCGAAATCACACAGTAATGGGTAGAAACTCTACCCTCTGATCGAAATCACACAGAAATGGGTACGAACATTACCCTCCAATACAAATCACACAACATGGGTAGGAACGTTACCCTCCGATCCAATAACACATAAACATTTAGCACATATCATATAATAGCCACATAAAGGTCCATGCGTCAATTAAACCACATAATCACAGCAATCAAAACATTTCAAAACTATTTGCATCATTTCCATCCTAATTTAAAAGCAATGTAAAAAGAGGGACTATGAAACTCACCTGATGCTCAATGTAGCTTCCCAAATTTCCTATCACCAAACTACACAATAAAATATAACCGTGTTACACACGACTAAGCCAAATGATTAAGAATATGAAACAATCATATGATAGATGTCTAAGGTGTTTACATACCTCCATGGGTCATCCCGACACCATGCCTGACTTTAACCAATCCACTTACTCATAATTCCAATGATCTACATTTTACCCGAAAACACAGAATTTTGTAGTCAATTTATGACTACAAATAAAATACTAAAACACCTAATTAGAACTTCATACTGGATCTCCTATATCTCTAATGAGTTGAAATCGTTCATGATTTTTTAGAAAAAATAATACTAAGTGTAACTATTTTATAAAAATTCAACATCACAAAGTACTCAATTTCAGATCTGATTGCACACTAAAATGTATGGCCCTAATTACCATACTTAGACATACAATCAGAAGCTATCCTTTTGGGGTTTCTTTATATACATATTAAACGTAACCACTGTTGATTAGATAACCTTAATTCCACTTTTAAGTTAGGGTTTTACCCTCCCAAACATGACCTAATTCTGACCCGTATTTACTGTTTTGACAACTTTTCCTGTAACGAAACTTTTAATTAAGTTCCCGAACTCAAAATTGTTCGAGGCCGGACTTTTTGAAAAGTAGACTCTCTGAACTTATTCTTAGGCTCAAGAAACACCTCAAAACACGTTACCATCATGGAGATATCATCAGTTGAACACAGCCCTAAAATCTGCCAAACCCTAATTCATAAATTAACGAGATCTAAGCCTAACCGTTTACACCAATATGATTCTAATCAATCCCTAAACGCATTAGCATAATCATAACATCATTAATTACAGAAGTTTTAGAACCCTAATGATCCACCATATTAATTGTTACATGATTTAAAAGATTAAGCTAGGTTAGAATCATTACCTCTTGATTACTAGATCCTAACACCATAACCTTGCAAATTTCTTGATCAAAATTTCGATCCCTTGTTCTTGGGGGGGGAACGACGGAACCATAAGGAGGGAGGAAGAATGAGACTAATTTTTTTAGGTTTAGGGCTTTTTAACTTAAGAATAATAGTCTAACAATCCTAGCCCAACTCTAATTGTGTTTAGATAAAAAAATACATTTTTTTTCTTTTTGTTATTAACCCAAACCGGCCCCCTTTTTTTATTTATTTATTATTATATTTTTTTTATTATTATTAATTATATCATAATCTACATTACCTTAATTTTCTACAAAAACCTATGTAAATTTGGTAAACTTTTTTGCATGAAACTACATACTAGACTTTCTATTTATAACATTCATTTCACCAACATACTTTCTATATTTAGAACGTTTATTACTAATTCTCATATTTCACGAACCTAATCCACTTCCATTATGACATACTTTCCATAATAATCCAACACATAATTAACCACATATCGACGTAGCAATGTATGTAAACACGTCATCATTTCCATTGTCACTACACATGAACAAAATGGAATACTAATTACACATCTTAAACTCATTCAAAATGAGACGAACAAGCATCTCAGAATGATAATATGCACATAGATAAAGCCACATAGCACACACATATAACACGTATAGACACTTAGCCAACTCTAAAGGTATGACTAACCTGCTCAAATTACAAGTGTCACATTATCCCCTCCTTAAGGAAATCTCATCCAGAGATTTAACTAGCCGGTTCAACAGCACGATCAACAAATAACTGAGGATACTTAGACTTCATATGGTCTTCGCGCTCCCAAGTGAACTTGGGACCACGCTTTGAATTCCAACGAACCTTCACAAGTGATATCTTACTACGCTTTAAACTCCTAACGTCATGGTCCATAATCTCTATGGGTTCCTCAACAAAACAAAGAGTCTTGTCGATCAATGGGACATGCAGGTTAGCATCCGCCAAACACTTCTTCAAATTTAACGCGTGGAATTTGTCATGCACACTACTCAATTCCTTGGGAAATCTTAACCGATAAGCAACAGGGCTGATCCTTTCAAGGATCTCGAATGGTCTTACATATCTCGGTGCTAATTTACCTTTAGTTCCAAAACGAATCACGCCTTTCCAAGGCGATACCTTTAATAACATACGATCTCCAATCTCGAACTCCAACGGCTTACGTCTATTATCAGCATAACTCTTTTGATGATCCCTCGCCGCTTTGAGCTTTTCCTTTATCAACACTACCTTATCAGTTGTTTCTTGTACCAATTCGGGTCCAATCAAACTACTTTCACCAATTTTCGCCCATAGAACATGCGACCTACATTTCCTTCCATACAAAGCTTCGAACGGAGCACACCGAATGCTCGAATGATAACTATTATTGTAAGAGAATTCAGCTAACGGTAGGTGAACATCCCAATTACCACCAAAGTCAATAACACACGCCCTTAACATAACCTTCAAATTCTTAATCATGCACTCACTTTGTCCATCCGTTTGAGGATGATAAGCTGTACTCATGTCCAATCGCGTCCTTAAAGCTTTTTGTAGTGTTTGCCAGAAATGTGAAGTAAACCGTCCATCCCGATCCGAAATAATCGACACGGGAACTCCGTATCGTGTGACTATCTCATTGATGTACAACCTTGCCAATCTCTTAGTACTATAATCCTCTCGTATTGCCAGAAAATGAGCTGACTTGGTCAGCCTATCGACTATTACCCAAATCGTATCTTGCCCACTCTTCGTCTTAGGTAACTTGGTGATAAAATCTATAGTGATTTTATCCCATTTCCACTCATGTATCTATGGTTGCTGCAATAACCCGGAAGGCCTTTGATGCTCAGCCTTCACCTTTGAATAAGTTAAACATTTGCTAACATAAGTAGCAATATCCCTCTTCATTCCCGGCCACCAGTACATATCTCGAAGATCATGGTACATCTTATCCGCTCCAGGATGTACAGAGTACCTAGTCTTATGAGCTTCGTCCATAATTATCGTTCTCACACCTCCTACTAACGGAACCCATATACGGTCCATAAAGTATAAACTCTCGTCTTCTTTCCTTTCCATCTGTTGATCTAAACCATGTAGTCTTTCTGCAAGTACGTTCTCTTGCTTGAACGCCTCACTCTGGGCTGCCAGTATCATTCCTCTTACTCCAGGATGAATAGTCATAGCCATTGCTTTTACACATCTGGGTTTTACTCGTTCCTTCCTATTTAATGCATCAGCCGCCACATTCATCTTACATGGATGGTAGCGAATCTCACACTCATAGTCACTAAATAATTCAATCCACCTCCTTTGACGCATATTCAACTCCTTTTGATCAAATATGTGTTGAAGGCTCTTGTGATCCGTGTAGATAACACTCTTCGTACCATACAAATAATGCCTCTAAGTTTTAAGGGCAAACACAACTGCTCCCAATTCTAGGTCGTGTGTTGTATAATTCTTCTCATGGATCTTTAGCTGTCTTGATGCATAGGCAATTACTTTGCCTCTTTGCATGAGTACACAACCTAATCCCTGATTCGATGCATCACAATAGACTACAAAATCTTCAACCCCATCAGGTAGTGATAATATCGGTGCATCACACAAATTACTCTTTAAAGTCTGGAAAGCTTTTTCCTGTTCCACGCCCCACTCATACTTTTTGTTTTTCTAAGTCAACCAAGTAAGAGGTTTAGCAATCTTAGAGAAATTTGCGATAAAACGTCTGTAGTAACCTGCTAAACCCAAAAATGATCGAATTTCAGACGGTGTTGTAGGAGCTTTCCAATTCTTTACTGCCTCAATCTTACTTGGATCCACATGAATACCATCCTGATTAACCACGTGACTAAGGAAATGCACTTCTTGCAACCAGAACTCACACTTGGAGAATTTAGCATACAACTTCTCCTTCTTCAGCAATTCTAATACCAACCTCAAATGAACCTCATGTTCCTCCTTAGACTTTGAGTAGATCAAAATGTCATCAATGAAAACAATGATAAACTTATCTAAATACGGTTTACAAACCCGGTTCACCAAATCCATAAAGACTGCTGGTGCATTGGTTAATCCAAAAGGCATAACTGTAAACTCAAAATGTCCGCATCTCGTTCGAAATGTGGTCTTTGGAATATCCTCCTCATGTACTCAGAGCTGGTGATAACCCGACCAAAGATCTATCTTGGAGAAATGACGTGCTCCTTGCATCTGATCAAATAAGTCATCAATTCTTGAGGGAGGATAGCGGTTCTTAACAGTCAACTTGTTTAACTCTCTATAATCAATGCACATGCGAAAAGAGCCATCTTTCTTCTTAATAAATAACATAGGTGCTCCCAACGGTGAATGACTTGGTCGAATGAAACCCTTGTCTTGCAACTCTTGAAGCTACCCAAGCAATTCTTGCATCTCCGAGGGCGCTAGACGATATGGAGACTTCGCAACCGGCGTCACTCTAGGAACTAAATCTATGCGAAATTCAACTTGTCATTGCGGTGGTAATCCTGATAAGTCTTCTGGGAACACATCAGTAAAATCTCGTACAACGGGAATATCGCTCAACTTAGGTTCATCTACTTTCGCGTTCATTAGAGCTTTGGCGACCCCTAGAGTACGTTCCCCTTGAACCTGAACCTTCCAACAGTATTTCAACCACCTTCTCATAGCACACTATCATAGCCCTATTCTAGGACAACCAGTCCATCCCCACAATTACATCGAAGCTTCCATAACCCAACGGTATTAAATTTATAGTGAACAAGGAATTTCCTAATTCTTGTTTATAGTTAAGGATAATCCTATCAACTTTTACTTTCTTACCATCTGCTACTTCTATCATGTATCCAGGGTTTACAAAACTAGGTTTCATATTTAGCAAAGGCGCAAAATCAGTAGAAATGAAACTAAAATCAGCTCTAGAATCGAAAAGTGCGGTAGCAAAATGATCATTCAAAGAAAAAGTACCCGTCACAACGTTAGGATCCTACAAAGCCGCTACTGCATTCGTATTTAAGGCCCTTCCTCTAGCTAGATTCCCATTGTTTTGGGCGTTACGGTTGCCCTCCAAGGCCAACGAATTTACTGCTTGACCAGGTGCGTGCTGCATTTAGGGACAAGTATTGTGAGGTGATCAGGACTACCACATTCATAACAAACCCTCTTATTATAACCCATCCTAACAGCATTCACAAGAGCCACTTTCTTAAACGATGCCTGACAATCTTTAGAAAAATGACCCAGTTTTTGACAGTTGTAACACAATCTGCATGGTCTATTTTATGGATGATAGGAATAACACTTAGCACACTTAGGATAAGGCCCCACAAACTCGTTCCTAGGAGGAGTTGTCGCCACAAAACCTGTCCCTACTTTTTCCCTCTTACTATCTTTCCATGACCCTCCTGATTTACCTACCTCTTCTACTCCCTTCCTTTTCTCATTACCTTTTCGTTAATGTACCACAGTTGACTGCCTCGTCGGTAAGTATTCTAGCCCTAAGAATTACACTCTGTATTGTGGTTGGTTGAGTCACTCGGAGCATTCCCCGAATCTTAGGAGCCAACCCAGCTATGTACCTCTTGATGCGTGATGATTCAGAAGTAACTAGGCGCGGAACCAGCTTGGCCAATTCATGAAACCGATTAGTGTAGGCGGTGTGATTAGCTCCTACCATCTTATGATTCAAGAACTCATTTCCAACTTTTCCATTTCATTTCTTGGACATAACTCTTCTACAAGTAGCGCCTTAAAATTAGTCCACGACATACCTATTGCATCCTCACGAACTCTTGCTTAATCTTAGGTGTTCCACCAATTCAAAGCCTTGTTCACAAGCGAGCTAGCAGCAAACTTCACTCTTTGATTCTCAGCACATCCACTATTGTCAATTATTGACTCCATTTTCTCGATCCATCGGGTAAGTGCTATAGCACCTCCTTTTCCATTATACTCTTTGGGATTGCATGCCATGAACCCCTTGTAAGAACATTCATTGTTCCCACCATTCCCATTGTTCATGTTGTTATTGTTGTTGTTTACATTGTTCATGTTGTTGGTCACTTATGTGATAATCTGAGGGATGATGTTTTGCATATGCTGCGCTATGATGGCAGCAATGTCAGGATTCTGGTTATTGTTGTCGTCCTTATTATTTTCATTTTGACTTCTTCGGGTTGGAGCCATTTCTATAAGAAAACATAATATTACCATACGTTAAATGGAAAGAGACGAATTTCCAACCCTATATTCCTATAATAATTCATATATCATCATATACTCATGTATTCACAGCATTAACCACCATCCTGTCAACACCAATTCGTGTAATCATACTTGCAAGTCCATGTATGTTGGGGCGCATGTGTAATTATATTGGCCATCATAATTATAAATGCTCCCTTCCATAGATGTACTCCCTCCTATAACCCTACTTCTCAATGTTAACAAAACACATAACACATAATTCACATCAAACAATCACCACACATGGAAATAATCCAACAATCACTTAAGTCTTAATATTAAAATACTTAAACAAAATCCAATAACCAAAAGTAAACATTCCTAACATGGCTCCAACCAACGTTAAACGAACTAAAATCTTAAAACTTAGAACGAGATGGATAATCAGGTATTGGATCGAACTCCACTCTCACAAGTGTCTTCTAACTCATTACACTTGGGTCCACTCCTTGCTGTGGAATCGAGATCTGAATCACTATCAGATATTGCATAACTCAGAAACTCATAGTTTGGCCATTTTCCAGAAGCTTCCTACGATCTCTGTAGAATTCTAGTAATCTTATGATCAAACCAAGAACAATAGTGAGATGTGGGTTGTGATGTTAGAGAGAGATTGGATGGAAAATGGATGAATTGTATAAAGATGGAATATGGAAAAATGGAACAACCAACCCTCTCCAAGGCTAGGAGAGGGGCTTATATAGAACCTATAATGGCCGGCCCATAGGTTCTAATGGGCTTCCCATAGGTCTTGGGCCGGACTAGATTACTAATCTAATTAAGACATAAACTACGAGCTAAGACTATTACAACTTGGAAGTGACCGACACTTTTCGTGTTTCCAACAATCTCCCCCTAAGGGAGGTCACTCCAATTTACAAAACGTTAAACCTAGCATACTATGCTTCATCTTTAGTCTTTAGCTCTTACTCTTGACTTTCTCTTGTGAATATGTTGTAGTGATCATTGACTTTAGGATTGAGCTTGTTCCTTGAACTTGTATTTGACATTGTGATCTTGAGCATCTTGAGATCATCAACCAAGCACAATCTCTTCGCCATCTTGTAACTTTGCCATTTTGTGAACTTGCGACTTCTGGACCGACATGCTCATACCTTTCTTGATTTGTTGATTTGGAAAGCTTTAATGTTGCATCTTTCTTGAAATTCTTTAACTTTAACACTTCGACACTTTGAGAAAGATGTGTGGTATCAGAGTAGCGGAAGTCTTGAAACATGTACTTGAGCTTTCATGATGTCTTTATGTTTGTCGGTCGGGTATGAGCATGTGGCTATGGATCTTGTGAGCCAGCTGGAATCAGGGACCTCCACCACCATCTTTAAATAGCCTGCATAAAACAGTTAGCAATAAAGCGGGGGGACGAATATGGCTTTGTCATTCGCCCAGGTTTGGTTGGAGTAACCTTCAGATCCGTGAGGATCGACCTGTGATCAGATAGATTCAATTTAAGAAGAATCTTCTTGACAGGATTTCCAGCTGTAGTATTGAATCTTTCTAACACATAAGTATTAGATTCATCGTACTCAGCATGTTCTCATTATCGGAACGTCTCAAAGCAGACAGCACGATAAGAGTGAACCAGTGAGTTACTATCTCACCGATTGATATAGAAAATTGATTTGAAAATCAATCGGTGTATCACTTACAAAATTGTTTTTGTGACACACCGAGAGTGTTAATCATTTCAAAAATTCATTAACAACCGTTGATCCATTTCCTGGAACAAGTTTGATTCTTATAGAATCGCACCATCGTTTCTTTCCAGTTGTCACAAGTTTGATTCATAAAGAATCGCACAAGTTACCTACCATGAGCTTGTTTGATGTTGGCTCAAGCAGGATTTCCATCTTCATTGTGAATGAATTCACTCTGATGTTCTGGCAAAATCACAAGGATAATGCGAAGGACTCTTAACAAGGATCTTGCGTAGCTCTATTGATATTAAGCGATATTCACTTTGTGTGAGATAACAAGCTAAATTATTGACAAGTGTCCTAATGAGATTTATGGATGATCTATTTTGGCTCTAGACTCAATAGTGCACTTTGATTTTAGTGATCGGAGGCTGGAGCTGAGTGCCACCTTTTCAATATCAACTAACTCGGAGTGAGAAAGTCAATAGAAATGAGTGTATCTCCGTGAGTTTTGAAACAAATATCCTTTCCGACTTTGAGAGGCTGGGAGGGGTTTGTGCATAGCGTCACTGGGTCCATGACATCTTCAATGTCAGACAACATCTTATCTTTTTTTTTTATGAATGTTTCTGAAAGCCATATGTTTTGACCCGGTTTCTGCTAGTGTATTTAGGAGGGCTTCTTTATTTTCACACCTTTATCCTTACATTTCTTTTTCATTCTTCATACCACTTCAATCGCTTACGGACTTCATACTAAACCTTGTTGGGTTTGTTCAGTGTTAGCTCGATCTTCAGTCGGGCTTTATTCCTATTCTCACTTTTTCTCCTTTTTAATCATACCTAAGGACTTCTACACTTACTAGTGGATTTCCCTGGGTTGATCCCTCCTGTTCGGCTTGTTCAATGGGTCTGAATACCTATGCCTAACCGCTTAATATACTTTAATAAATTTAAGATCATGGTAGGTCTTTTGGGTATTTCATCATGCTCCTTCAAAAACAATGAAAATTTCAATCCAAGTGTTGATATAAATATCAAAAGATTTACTCTTTGAGCAGTTTTTCATACATCACAAAAAGCTCCCCCTTAACATGTGCATCGTAATCCTAGTACATGCTAGGTGTGGAGTGCATTGAGTCTATTTTATTTGATCACTTCGGTCAATATACTTTAGGTTAATCACATTTTTTCCCCTTATCCAAAATGTTAATCCCTTGATATTTTAGATATCAATTGATTAACCTTTCGGGGACAAAATGATATATGATAGCAGATTGACAGTGTTATGGCTCACCACCTTAAATTGTGAGGAATTAATAAGATGGTGCGAGTAAATATTATTTGAAAGTTTTTGAATTTACTAAGAAATTCTTGAAAAATTTATACTCGAGCACATCTTATTTTTCACCAAAAAATCTACAATAGTAATTAACTATTCAACAAGATAAATTTTTTATGAGGATTGGACCTTTTTTAAGTTGAGAACCAAAACATATGATAAATCATATGGTCCTTTGAAGTAGCGTAGTAACCCCTCGTATGGTCTTCACCAACAAATCTCTCCAAACTCCGCATTATCCTCCTTTGTCTTTAGCCCTTTTGTCAATTGCTGAATCATTGCTCTTGCATTTGCTTTGTTACGTTGTGCTCCAAAAAGGCGTGGCTGATATACTTTCTAATTCCCTTGGAGGCGATCATTTAGAGCAGAAATAAAATCTCAGAACATCACGAGAGTACCATCGCTGAACTTGTGTAGTTCGTCAATGCGCATCATCTGTTTTCTTGTCTTTGTTTAATAGATGAATCCTCTGGGATGAACGTATGGTGTTTATGCGTCCTATGTCTTCTCAGGGATTGGTATTGTACGTGTCAGCTTTGTGAGGTGAGCTCTTTTGATAGCTTTCTAACACCTTAATTCGAAGATCTTCCACTCGCCTTTGGATATGACAACCCTTCTGTAAAACATTCTTAAGGAGGTAATTAAATGCAATCGTTCTTCCTCGTTGAGATTTGTCACATTATTCATTGCACAAGAAGAAGAGCATTTGTCTTCATATGTTTGGATCACGAAGTCTCGTGGAAGTCGCCTGTCTTTGATTTTGTAAGAATGTCGTCTCCCTCGTACAGTAATCCAGTCAGATCTTGTAGTTTTGCCTTTCGACTATGTTCCACGGACAGAGACAATTCTTCTCTTTGAGTAGACGTCACGAGCTGATTCCCTTGTGATCGCAAATGCATAGAATTGTCTTCGCTTTTTGCCCCAATGTGAAACTCCCCAGAGTGCGAATTTGTCGTAGTGAACTATCACTTGACTCCACATTGAGTTGGGCACTAAGTCTTCTATCCATTATTTAATTGCAGCCTTGTCTTGTAACCTAAGTGGAATTCTATTCGCCTAGATCACACCTCGTAGGTACTCAAAGTCGGTATTGATGAATAATGAAATGGTATAAAACATGTATCGACCTAGAGGGAATTTGGATCCAACGTAGTGGCTGTCGCAGATCCATAGGTATTGGCGCCTTCGGGGTTGATCCAGTCATTTTTCGTTGTGGCAGTATCAAGTTCATGTCAAAACTTTTGCTGTCCTCTTTCAGCAGCGCATATGTTGGACCTTGCTAAACAATTAGGTGTTAGTGTTTTAACATTTAGCCGGTTCATCACAAAAGTAGAGAATTAAAGGTAGGGTCAGGTTAGTTCATCGAATGACTCTCGAGGTCTTGTCTTTGTGCCAAATTGCTTAAGCAAGGTGGTCAGATCATTGAAACGGCAGGAAAGACTTTTTCCTTGCATGATTCAGGAGAAAGGTAGTCGTGTAGGTTGTTTGAACCTAGTCAGGAAGATGTGGACCTATTCTTTGCTTGTTCATCATGACACCTGTTCAAAACTTCCCTGGTGTGCAGAGTGCTCAAAGAAATCTGTTGTTTGCATAGTTTCTTACCGGAGCAGATTGGCTAGCAGAGTGCTTGTGAGTCTTAGATTTATAGGAGTAGTCTTTCCTGTGTCGTGGTTGTGTTTCTCTTGGAGCTCTGGTAGAGCGGGTTCTTTTCCTGACACTTATTCTTTTGGGACCAACGGTATGTTCAAGCAGAGGGTTCTTTGGAATCATCATCTGCTCCGTGCTTGAGGTCTTTTTATTGTGACCGTATTGCTATATGTATCTAACAAAATTTTGTCGGCCTTCATACGATTCAACTAATGCTTGTAAGTGCTACCTTTGATTGTCTGACTTGTTGTTAAAAGTTTGTTAGCTTCCATCTTGTCAATTTAGATTTTTTACAGTTTAGTTCTGAAAGATTAGCAGCTACTGCATGTCGAGTGATTGGCTTCCTTTGATGAATTACAAGATTCCTCAGAACTCAGAGTGTTCGATTACTAACTTCTCAATTTTTGCAGTAATCTTTGGAGATTCTTTTCTATAACTTGTTCCATTGATTACATTTCTTCATTCTTCATAGATTGAATCAAGGATTTGTTGATTTTCAGTATTAGAACTCTTCTTCGAATTATGTTTCATACTTCTATTGGACTGCTATCATCTTCGGCTTACTGCTTTTTATTTCGCTAGATACTGGTCATCGTATGCATGGAATGGAGGAGAGCGGCTTCAGCATATTGATTTGTTTGTCTGAGTTCTGAGAAGTGGCTTCTACGCTTTTAGTCTGTATATCAAGCCATACACGAAGCAAGTTAGGAAGATTTTGTTAATGATGGAGATTGTAGTAGTAGCGTGTCAGAATTGGTGGTTGTGTAATTGAGTAACGAGTGGGATTGCGGTGTTGGAAGGCCGATTGACAGTGACATGGTATCTATTAGAGGGTGGCTTCAGCATTGTTGTCCAAACTATAGCATCAAACGGTATCATTGATTTGGATTCAACATGATGGAGACGAAGCCAGCTGATACAGGAAGAACTCTATTGGTTGACCATCAGGATTTACCTGAGTTAGGGTCACATGAGTGTCTTCATTTTCCATAGGTTGCTTTGAACTGGGGTAATATAACATGCGTCATTACATTCATGCTCTTCCTTTATGTTTGGCATTGGTATCATACGACCGCCTCATTGCCTTGGTCCTTTACATATGTAGCATCGTCATCGATTTTGCTCCTTCTAACATCTCCAATCCCTTCAACTTATTTGTCACTGTCTTTCGTCATCTGATGGATGAAATAGAGAGGGTGTATGAAACTATAGATCTAAGGTATCATCTTCATCAGTTTTCTTCATGTATTATTCATCATCAATGAGTTGTGAGTTTTGGATGGATGAATCAATCTCCCCCATCCATCTTCTGATTCTGTATGTGCTTCATTATCATCATTTGAGACGTTTCATCATCGTCAATGTACATCATCATTCTTCTCATCCTATGTTGCTCGTTTTGTCATTTTTATCTTATCTTCATTATCTTGAGCTTTCTAATTCTTCTTGATCATCGTCACATTAATTTCCAGAGATATCATCATCCGAGTCATTATTCAGGTGCATCGGTACCCTGGTGTAACACCAGTTCCTTCATCTACACCAGAACCACTGGCATGAGAGCTGTGAGTTTCTTTACGGCTTCTCTTTGTGATTATCTTGAGTTGCTCAGCCTCTGTCATAATCGCCTCAGGGATAGTCTCTAACTCTTTAGCCTTCTGCTTTCCTTTTCCAGACGTCTTTTCTTTCTTTTCTTTGGGGACTGTGGGAGGCTTCAGCTTAGTAGTAGTATCTGTATCAGCTTTCTTCTTACTTCCTTTTGTCTTTGGAGGAATTGTTCCTGAAGCAATAGCATAATACTCTTTGTATGATTCAGAGTTGCGGATGTCCTAGTGGTTTAATGCTACTGGCAAGATAGTCGCGTACACTTAGTGTCTTCATTCCTTGAGATTCGTCATTGATTGTTTTGGAACATTGGGTCATCTCTAGCATATTGCCAATTACTTCTGTTTCTTCGAGGATTGAAGGGTCTTTTTCAATGACACAGTTGACGACTAACTTGGTGAAAGAGGCTGTACATCGCATTGCCCTTCTTCGTATTTTTGTTCTCAATCTGGTAAATGAAGTCCTCCCACAGAAGATATGCATAATCAACATTCTTCTTATTGTACATACCCCACAAGATTTGAGCTTGAGAAAGACGAAGACTGTCATAGGATGGTTTACCACTGAGACATTTGTTGATGATAGCTGCAAATGATCTCCAGGGTTGATGCAGTTTATTGACATTAACGTCAGTGATCTTCCTTATTTCTCCAGAGTGACCAAGACTAGCTATAGGCGAGAATCTCCTTCTCAAGAGTGGGTCTTTAAACTTCTTATTACCGGACTTTAGGGAAATCTTGAAGAATGTCTCTGAATTGATCAAGACCGAGAATGTGCTTTTTGTTATTCATCTTGAATCTGACAGATCGGTTATGAACATAAGCAGAGGCCCAGAATTCTTGCATATAGATCTCTGGAGCATCAGCAGTGACTTGGAATGCCTTGTAGAAAGGAGTGAGTTTTAACACATCGTAGACTACTTGAAGAGTTGCTTCCTTTGATGTGACATCCGAGCTTAAACGAAGATTACATTTACCAATCTTAAGTCGGTCGGCAGGAGCAACTAATGCATCATCCAAAGCTATCTGATCCGCTATTGAGATTTCCATGAGTCTGTTTAAGAAAGAGTGAGTGCAGTTTATAAGGAGACACAATCATTCATTCATGAGAACCTTTATGACTTTTAGCACTTTTGAAGATTGATCATCTTAGATAGACTAATAGCTTATGAGACAAAGGCACCTATCCTAACAACTAAGTTGAATGCAGTTAACATTGGTTTTGTCAAGCTTTTAATGTCTATTTTCAACTAAGAGATTTGATTAATTTAATCTTAGTTAGAAAAAATTTGAACTTAAGTGTGTTATGTCACAAAATTGGTTAAGTGTTGATAACTTCACTCGTTCAGTCCTTAAAGAAACACCTAGATTGGTTTCCACTAAATATCACTCGTTCGGTCCATAAACTCAAACACTCGTTCGGTCCATATTATCATACACTCGTTCGGTCCATATACTCAAACACTTGTTCGGTCCATATTGTCATACACTCGTTTGGTCCTCACCAGTAGTCACTCGTTCGGTCCATGTTGCAATCACACGTTCGGTCCATACAATTAGTCACTTGTTCGGTTCTCACTATCAGACGCTCGTTCGGTCCTTACTAGGATTCACTCGTTCGGTCCTTACGATGATTCACTAGTTCGATCCATACTGGATCCCCTCGTTCGGTCCTTACTAGATTTCACTCGATCGGTCCAAATAGTGTTTCACTCGTTCGGTCCGTATTACAAATCACTCGTTCGGTCCTCACTTTCAGTCACTCGTTCGGTCCAGGTTACAAATCACTCGTTCGGTCCTCACTTTCAGTCACTCGTTCGGTTTAGGTTAGATAACACTCGTTCAATCGGCATTAACTCGATCGGTCTACACTAAGTGAATTATCTAACGAGCAATTAATACACCACATAGACAATCGAGAAGAAAAAACAGGAACTTAACGCTAGATGAGATGAACATGACATAACATATTATTGGTATTCCACACATAACTCCTAAGATTCATACATCATATAGCACAACCCTAATTTTCAAGCACAAAATCAATCAGTTACACATTGAAATTAACTCTAATGATAAAATTGTGATAAGATATTGCTCTACACACCAATCAGAGCAAAACGCCTCATTTAATTTCGAGATTTCATCTTGCTTCAATTTTGATGAACCCTAATTTTGATGTTAGGGTTGATCGAGATCAAATCACCATGAAAACACAATTCGAATAGGATATGATCTATTTGAAGTGTAAGGAACGTTTTATAAAGAGTACCTTAATCTGGATATGATCTTGAGAAGAAGAATTAAAAGGGTGCGATTTGAGTGTGTGTTCGTGTGTGTATGTTTGAGTGTGTAAGAGTGTGTGAACAGTGATGGGGATGGTGTAGGATGGAAAAGTTTTAAACCAAGATTGTTATTAACACTTTAGGCCCCTCATGATTACTTAACTATCAATTTTGCCAAGTAAGTTTTATAAGGTGTATTCAAGTTAAACAATTTAGCACTTTTGGTCCCTAGAGTTTTATACTCGCACACCTATAGACTTAAATTTGCAAACTACACCCTAAAGGCATAAACAAATAACACATAAAGCACAAGCAACTTAAACTAAATTAACTTTCTATCAAGAGATATTAGGTTATCGTTTGAAAATCTTTTTCCCTTTTGACAGCTCATTTTATCATGACAAAGAAGTTTGACATTATCTCCCCCTCAAACAATGTCCCGTTTTCTATTTAAAGAGCTGTAGACATTGTTTGAGAAGACAAATGTATCTTGAAAATTATTTTCAGATGATGAAATGATTTTGTATGTGACAAAACAACAAACACCAAGATGAAATAAGATTTCTCTTATTTATTCACATAGATGCACTAAAACATACACTTATGGATATAGGAAGCACGGGTTGTGATGCAAAGTAATCACAAGCCTTTGCATGGTCATAAAGTAGACCATGCCCGAGAATAAATTCCCGTTG
>BQNB010076739.1:0-31065 GCA_026074375.1 Tanacetum coccineum
GTGTTAAAGTATTAAAAGTTAAAAGTTAATTTTTTTTATATGGAATATAAGCCCCAGCCAAATGATGCTCGACTGTCGATCGTAACAATGAACGAAATCGACCTAGATACCCGGTCGACCGACTGGTCTGCTATAAGGGCGACCGACCGGGACCGAGGTCGACCGAGTCGGTCGACCGGCATATAGTGACCAACCTTATGTTTAGAAGCATTAGTAGCATTAGCAGGCCGGTTAGTGGTTGAAATTAGCAGTAGTTGTTTAATAAAATTTTGTTTAGTAAAATAGTTGTATACATATTAATGAATCGTAAAATAATTATATATAATTACAGGGGTTTAAGCTGCTTTGAAAGATGTTTCGTGACATCGTAAATCAACACGTGTTTATTTCTTTCGCGTTTAATACATTTGGTTTCCTTGCAGCTAAGACGGTGAAGCTTCTCAACAAAATCCAACGGGTTATGAACAGTAATGTTATGACACTTAGATGCATAAATGTGATTTTTAAGGATTAATTTTGCAATCCATAAAAGACTAGCGACGCAGCTTATTGTTCGTTTTCCTTCCACCACTATGTAAATAATAAGTTATATTAATTAATAAAACATGTATGATTCATTCAAAGTGTAAAATGAAAAAAAAAGAAAAAAAAAAGAATAAACCCTAAATGCTTCATCGAATAGCATATAGAAAAGATAAATGCTCGTTGTGAAACAAATTTTTAGTTCAAAACGTATAACGCTCTCAAATGGTACTTGCCCAAAACATTCCGAGAATTGACAAATAGCAAGTAGAGTGTGTGGTTGTAATATAAAACAAAGAGAAAAGGGTACCAAAAGTCAAAGAGTCTCATGTCGATAGTCAACAGTTTTAAAGTCGTCCCTTTTTTTATTTAAATACCCGTTATTTCATAATAAACACTGTCCATTTGATCGCCAATTCGCCACCACATTTTGGTGCTAGTTTTCGAAAGCTCCCAGTTTCATTCAATCTTATTCGAACTTCCGGCAGGTGATCGATCATAAGTTTTGTAAATTCTCTTCTTTACATCCATTATGTATAGTTTTTCATTTCATATACATACTTTGTTTTACTTGCTTTTATAGATCATATTGAAACACATTAGCTTTTTTATCTTTGCATAATGAATGATGATGATAATTGTGAGTCATTTGTTCTGTTATTTATTTATTCATTTGATTTGTATGTTAGTGATTTGCTATTATTGTTGCCGCATTTGTTACATGATTTGGACTAGATTTGTAAAATGACTTTTGATAATCATAGAAGGGATAATGGTCATTTCGCAAAAGTACTGATCTATGCAATTCAATTTTTGATTAATATAATTGATTGACACTATCATAACTATAATTTTCAAGTTTCAGAAGTATGTTGTATAGAACAGAACACATATAAATGTGTAAAAAAATAGTTACATAAATAAGTGTGAACAAATTTTAAAAAAGTATAAGGTTTCTACACTTATATGTGTTGCAAATAAAAGTACAATATATGAAAAATGTAATTGATTGAGACTATCATAACTACAATTTACAAGTTTCAGAAGTATGTTGTATAGAACAGAACACATACTAGTGGAAAGGTAATGACTTGGGGTGTACAAAATTTTGTTACATAAATCAGTACACTAGTAAAAACGTTGTGGCTATTACGTGTCCTTAACCATCCTAAGAGAAGGAGGTACGGTGGCGCCGAAGGTGGTGCCAAGACCAACGGCGCCAGAAAACCAACGGCGCACCGTTACCTCGGTGGCGCCGTTCGTTCTCGCGCCGTCACCACCGGCCTAGGTTTTTTTTTTTTTTTTTTTTTTTAAATCTGACCGTTGGGGGGAAGGAATATAACCGTTTTTTTTGAATTTATACCCCAAAAATCCTATAAATACCTTCTTATTTCATTCTTTCACACAATATATTTTATTTCCATTTACATATCACATTAAACTCATTTTTACTTTCAAACTATGGACTCCATACTACTCCCGTCTTTCGCAAACACTTATGAAAACTATTATTGAGGATGCTTGATAATTTTCAATACGAGAACCCGCACGTGCTTTTCGAAACAACGCTTTTGGAAAATGATCATGTATTTGTTGTGTAATGTTGCATAACATGATATTGGAAGCGAAGATTTCGTAGTGATTTAAGAGATGTTTCGTTGATCCATCGCCACAGGAATAGACGAATAGATGTGATATACATGTTCGAAAAACACAAAGAAATCAGAGATAGCAAAGTACACAAACGATCTTCGTCGATGACTTGTGGAGCTGTTGGAATCCAGATACCTACTAGTTTGTTAATTTTATTCTTGTTTACGTATTCATCTTTTTTATGTTTTTACTTTTATTTGTAATGTGTTTTTTTTAAAATGAATGAAGTTAAATTGTAGTTAATCTGATGTATTTTTAATTTTTATGGTAAAAAAAAAAAAAAAATTACAAACGGCACCCAACATCTTATACCCCAAAACGAATGTGGTTGCCGTGAGGTATATCTGGTGCCGTTGGGAAAAGTGCTGAGTACTTTTCCATACTCCGCCACCACCCAACAGCACCACTGTACCCAGTGCTCTAAAAGATCCGTATTGTGTTTTGCTTGACAAGGTGTTGTATTCACATGTGGCTTTTTTTTGGGCCCTGATACTTTTTAGTTTGTTCCTCTTGAGACGATGTCGTCTTTTGCCAAGCTATTAAGTGCATTTAATAAGTCAGTATAAAACACTTCTTGTCTCGTTTTATGATAGATACAAAGATGGGGCTGTCTTTTACCAAGCTATTCAGTCTCGTGTTCCCTAACAAGGAAATCTGTATTTTGATGGTTGGTCTTGATGCAGCTGGTAAAACCACAATCTTGTACAAGCTTAAGTTGGGGAAAGTTGTCTCCACTATCCCTACTATCGGTATGCCCTCTTTTGCTCCCTATTACAAGCATAACGTTTACCTAGGCTGTTATTCGATCGTTTAATAATGATATGTAAAGTAGATAAGCACACATCTCATCTCCGTATTCTCATGGAATTTGCTAGTTCAGTCGCTGTCAATGGATAGGGCAACATACTGTCCTAACAATGTACATACTACATACACATAGCATCACTCATGCACCTTGGTCTCCCCGTGCTTTAATAATGTCAACAGAAATGGCATCTTAACCATAAATATTGCACTCAATAACGTCAACAGAAATGGCATCTTAACCATAAATATTTATGTAGCCAGCCATCTTTAATCTAATGCACATTAACAAATTGCGATATTGTTTATTACACGGAACTTGATGTTAGCTGTAAATTTTTAACTTATCATACTTCACAGATGTCATCTAGCATTGAAGATATGATGTTCAAGGAGTCTTAAATAAATTTAAATAGTGACTCATCGTATGTAGCTTTTAGTTTGGGAAATTTGGAAAACTGACATCGTCATATGCTTTTTTATTTCCTACCTGATTATCAATGAGTTGTTTCTTTATTGTCATATATTTCTAAAAGTAAGATTTTTTTTAATGAAATGACGAGATTTATTCCTCCTTATACTTATGCCATATCTTGTGCCATAAACATTTCTTTTTCATGCAAATTTACACAAACATCGACTTCATTGATCAGCGAACCCAATTTATAAAGTTGTCACAAATATATTATACTATAAAACGTATTTTTTGATTATGTTGATATCTATTTTGTTAAAAAAGATTTCATTTTTTTCACAAAATACCCTAATATATTCGTAATGAAAGATTTTCCGTTTAATAAAATGACATATTACTAATTAATTACAAAGTATTACGAAATAAATTATAATTTTGTCTCTTGTGACAAAATTTTCTCTCTCATTTCTCATGATATAAGTACACCTCTTTATGATACAATTTCTCTTTCCTTAGTTATTAAATTAAATTCCATACACTCATATTTTTCTCATATTTATCATCCGAATTTATTACGAAGTTATTGCGAAATTCAATTACGAATTACTTTTAATATTTTTTAAAAGTGTAGAATAATCAGTTAACAATAACTTTGACTATGGAAAGAGTGGTTGGTTTTTAGTGGTAGAGAGATTGTTGCTTATGAACACTTTGAGAAAAAAGTATATACATAGGAAATGCATAAAGATGTTATGTGCTGAAATGAAACTTGTCAAATATAACAAACACCCTCTCCATGTGTAGGAGAACGGTATTTTACTACACTTGATAGGGGCCAAACCTATGGACTTAAGTTCATGGGCATTTTCCAATGGGGTTTCTATTTAGCTATTTAATTTTAAATATTACTTTACGAGCTTATCTAAACCGATTTAGATACTGGAAGTATATCGATATTTTCGTGATCCTACATCCTCCACTAAGGGAGGTCATTTATTTAACAAAACTTATGCATAAAAATACTAGGCTTTGTCTTCAGTCTTCGTGCTCGACTGACTTGATTTCCTTTACTTTAATCTTGTGAACATGATGTAGTGATCATTGAATTTAGGCTAGATCTTGTTCTACATAGAGTTTGGCTTGTACTTGTGGAATCTTGAAATTCTTTGAGATCATCTACCACAGCATAATTATTATCATAGTCATTGGAGTCTTTTGCCTTCTTTAGTGATCTTGTGACCTTATGGTACCAACTTATGTCTCATACTGTTCTGATGTTGAAAGCGGTGTGTAACTATCTTTCCCTGATATTCTTTAACTTTAACACTTTGTCACTTTTATGGGAGGGTTTTTTATTACTTCGTATCGTGGTATTCATATCTTAATACTCGTCGATTCAGAAAGACGTTACGGTATCTAGAAGTACGGAAGTCTTGAAACATGTACTTGAGCTTTCATGATGTCTTTATAAATGTTGTTAGGCCAAGTTTTCTTTTTGAAAAACTTGTCTTTAAGATGATGACCGGGTTGCTATCGGAAATAATAGTAAGCCATTTTTCGACACCGGGTTGCCATTTTTGGCATGTTAAAGTTTGGAAACTTCCTGCTCCAACTTCTATTTAAAGCTCGTATCCATTATTAAATGAATTTCTAAGGCCAAGTAATGTTATCGATTTTCAGAAGACATGCCATAGATCCATTTTTTTATATTTTTTTGATTTTTTAATTTTGTGCTTTGTTTTGAATATAAAATTTTTTATAAGGAGAGAAAAATCTTTTTGTGTTTTTGTGATTTTATATATACATAATATACAGATGATATAAGAATAAGTACCACCACTATTCTTCGGCTTCATCTGCCAGTTCTTTTAGAGTCTCAGGAGTAAAAACTTTCATCCCTAGCTTTGCGATAAGAATTCAAATTCTTTCTCGACATAGAGCCTTGGTGAAGATGTCCGCCAACTGATATTCCGTTCTGAAAAAGTAAAGCTCGACGACTCCATTCTCCGCTTGCTCTCGACGACTCCATTCTCTACTTGCTCTTTTATGAAGTGATATCTGATGTCAATATGCTTTGATCGAGAATGTTGAACATTGTTGCAACATAAGGCAATATCGTTCTTGTTATCACAGTACATTTGGAATTTTATTGAATCCAAGGCCATAGTCGGTAAGTTGTGATCTCATCCAAAGGACTTGAGCACAACAGCCGGACAAGGCTATATATTTAGCTTCTGTACTGGATATCGCAGCGCTTTTCTGCCTTTTCGATGACCAGCTAACAAGTCTGTCTCCCAACAGTTGCATACTTCCAGATGTACTACTTCTTGTATCTTGACAACCCACATGATCAGCATCTGCAAAAGCTGTTAGAGCAATAGTAGAATCCTTCGAGTACTATAGTCCCCGAATGGAGGTTCCCTCTTAGGATATCGAAAAAAATTCTTTTTACAAAGATGTGAGGTGCTTTCGGATAGGCCATGCCCTGATAACCGAGGCACATCATACAGACTTCATATATCACGGTCTGGTCTTATACTGGATGTTAGATACATACAGGGTGCCACAATGCCACGATAAATGTCGTATGATCAAACGGCTTTTCCTTGTGTATCCTCATCCAATTTGGATTTCTACCATTAGAGTATCCAATTGGTCACAAGATTCTATTCCATATTTCTTAAGTGATTCTAGAGCATATTTTGATTGCTTTAAAAAGATTCCTTTAGGACTCTGTAAAATCTATAGTCCTAGAAAAAAAAATGGTATTTTGCCTATCATTGACATCTTGACTTTAGAATACATAATCTCAGAAAATTTATCACATAGTTCAGTACTAGTAGAAGCAAAAATAATATCGTCAACATAGATTTGTACCAGGAGGATATCTTTGCCTTTTTCTGCCTGCATGAACTCTGTGAGTTCAACCGTTTGCCTTTGGAGAAATCTTGAGATGCAAAAATGTGACAATAGATCATTACCACGACGCGTGGAGCTGTTTAATACCATTTAAAAGTAGTCCTTACTTTCTGCCTAATATACCACAAGGATTAGGATGTCTGATCCACAAATCTGCACAGGTTGCTTACATAGACCTCTTCACACCAAATGCCATTCAAAAATGCCGTCTTCACATCCATCTGGTAGACGATCATATTCATATGAGCAGCAAACGCAAGAAATATCCGAACCGCTCTCAGGTCTAGCCACGGGAGCTAATGATTCTTCAAAATCATCCTCTCTTCATGACGGTATCCACGAGCTACACACTAGCCTTGTTTTTCAAGAGTCATCCTAATTCATCCAATTTCAACTTTAATTAATCTAATATTTTAAATCGAATCAGCCCGGCATCTTTATGATTGGAAAGGAAGAACACGTTTTCACTACTTCAAGACGTTTCGAATTCTATTAAGTCTTCTTGCATTGCCTCCAATCAGCATGATTGATGTTTATGCTTTTTTTATAGGTCTCTAGGATCAACTGAAATTGGAAGAGCTCATAGTAACTCAATAATAAGCTTGTTCTTGTATTTGGAGTCATGTGGAAAAAGGGTCAGTAGAGTTCACCAATTATATTCTGTAACGGATGATATTTTGTCCATTTTCTGGAGTGTTCTGAGTTTGGAGTGTCGGAGTGCACATGTGCATGAATAACATCCGTTGATGAGGATTCTGCAGAAACAATTTCTGGAATTGAAATGCCAAAATAAGGATCGTTACTCATATGTGCAACCTCAAGGTCATGTGAATCATCTTCAGCACTTAGAGGGATTGCTTGGGATTGTGATTGTTGAGTGGTTTGAGAGGTGCTTGGAGAAGGTGCATCATTGATTCAATGATACATTGAGGAAGGTGAAATAATCCGAGTTGATTTCTCAACAGGAGCAGAGACTTACTCAACAGGAACTGGAGAGGCAACGCTAGCTGGAGGAGAGTAGAATTCATCAAACACTGGCTGAAACACAAGATCCCATTCTTTCCTCGATGGTGGTACAAACAGTGCTGAAGGAGAAGGGTTTGGAACGACGTCTAAAATATGGGTGTCTGCAGGAGTAAATTCTATGATGGCATGTTCTATCCTGCTTTTTTCAGAGCATTGCACGTCAGCTCATCAAGTCGAATGGATGATTCTCAAATGATTTCGGTCTTACGTCGTTTTGTAAATCACGTAAGCTATCTTCTTTGGAGCCATATCCGCATGAAATTACCTGATATCAGCTATTAGCTTGAAGTTTGCCCAAATTTTCACTATCATTCTTTGGATAACAAAGTGTACTAAAGACATGAAGGTAGGATAAATCAGGTTTTCTATTATGTACGAGCTCATACAGAGGTTTTCCATGGAGACGTTTGTATAAGGATCGTGTGTTTTTGGTTGCTAACAATGCCTAGGTTGCTACCTAGATTTCTGCCTAATCAAAATAAACATGAAGCTTTTGCTTAGATTAAATTGTTTCAACAAGAGTTCTACGATTTTCGTTCCCGTTCAACAACACCATTTTATTGTGGGAGTTCACGCAACCGATGTTCTGTGTGTGAGATGTCAACATGTTTCATAGTAGTCTCGCACGTAGTTTGAATAACATAATCAGTTTCCTATTATCTGTACGAATGTTCCTTAGACAGCTGCATTCAATCTAACTTTGTATCATTTTCAGTAAACTTGATTATTAAATCAAGAGCTTATCCTTTGATGCATAGAAGAAACTTCACATTGTGATACCTTTGACCGTAATCATTCACAATGACAGAGGTATGTACTTTTTACTCTTTACGCTATGCAACTCGCATAGGCATACCTACAAAGATCCATGCTGCAGAAGAATATAGTTTTTCTTGATTGGTGTCTTCAGATTTATGTTATGTGATTGCTTCTTTGCATTCTCTTCCCATAGCACACATGCAAAACACAAATGTGGTCTTTTCATAGATTTTAAGTATAGGAGAAGACTCACATATGGATTCAGACATATGTGACATAGCGTATTGTGATTAAGTTAAGAGCACAATCGTTCAACAGTGACAGACGTCGATTGCCAATAACATGAATTAGTATTTGTCGATTTTGACATAGAGACTATAGGAGAAGATGCCATCATGTCCGCAATGGACAAAGATATACCATGGTTCGGTTCTCCAGAGATCCTCCACCCCCCCCCCCCCCCCCAAACTCCATACTCTCCCCCTCACCTCTCTCTCTCCCAGGAAAGTATATCAACACCTTCTAGATTTACGACAAAACATGCTGTGTTTTCTGAATGCTACGCTAAAAGATCTAAGTTCGCAGATTATTGACCAACTGAGAATAGATTGTGTCCTAGTCTTCCAATTACTATAATCTTGAAATTATTGTATTTCCTATCTGCTAAATCACCTATAGACCTTATAATCTGCTGAAAACTTGGTGTACCGAAATTTGCGGTACTAGAAACTTTATGAACGATAAATTGAGTGAGCTGAATGAACGCTCGATCTCCGTCATGTTGCTAACTGAGCAGCTGCGAGCACCAAATACCACAGATAATTTGGACAAACCTGCAAATCTGATAAGAGAAGAAAGCGGATGGAGCACTGAAATGTATCGGATCCACCTGACATGTACCGAGTTCCAATTCCGTTAGCACGTCTTTGAGTTTTGATCAAAAAACTTAGGTTGCTATTAGGAACAGATTTAGGTACTTTAGGTCTCTTGGATATTACTCTTTGTTACTAACATGTTCAGGGTGCAACCTACTTCATGTTTGATGTTAGGAACATAGACGGCACTTATTAGTGGCGTGTAAATCCTAGTAAAGGGCACTGTTTCAACTAAGAGTGGAAGTCCTTTCTCGAGTGGGATAAGTATTTCATCATTTCAATACCCACAGAAGTTAAACTCTTTTTTTCATTAGGTTTTCATATTCTTTTTTTATTTTTATTTTTCTTAGTGGCAGATTTATCAACGTCATTATTCTAATACTATTCACATGCATTCAATTATAAAATAGATGATTATGCACTCAAACAAACATTCATTGAATACTGAACAACGAGCTCTGAGCACTCTGTTACATGATGCTTAACATGTTCATACTAGATATTTTTAGATCGGAGTTTGTATTATTCAACTTAGATTTAACTGTCCTAGATTTGACTTTATAACTTTATTCTTCTCAATTTACTACATTGGGGTTCGCGAAATACTATCATTCTTTGTATTGCCTTGAAGGACTTTAGATTCATCGCGCTAAGCACATTAGTAGTGAAGTTTTTATTTCCCTGTAGAAGACAATAAAGGTCTGTTAGTTACATTGGGCATGTTGCTTGATGAGCGGCCGTGTCAGCAAATCGAATTGTGTTCTTCTTATTGATAGGCGTGACCGCAACAAATTTCTCACTAGGTTTGTGAATATCAGGGAAAGTATACTTAACACCTATTAGCAACTCTTGATTTAACTTAACATACAACACAGGTGAGTAAGATGCGTATCTTAAAGGGTTTCGTGATTTTTGGTTGTTTCAAACTTCCCTCCCAAAATGAATACCCATTTGTTATTAATATGTCTTAAGGTAATATTCGTGAGTTTCCTTATTATTTTTAACCTAAGGAGCTAAAATTATTGGGTCAAGCTTATACATTTTCGGAGCCATAGTGGTAGCATTTGACATATGGGCAACATTATCAACTGTGTCCTTCCCTTTTAATTTTTCTAGATACTTTTTTTATTGCTGTTATGGACAAACACTTTTCTGTGCCCTAAAGTTAAAGCATTTAATCCTGAATTTCAACTGAAACTATTGATTTACTTGAGTAACCAAGATTTAGTTTGTTCTTTAGACACGAGCATGTGATGGTTTAAATGAATCATCAAGTTGTTTATACGTCTGTTTTAAATGCTCATTTTCAGCAATTAGTCTTGACCCTATGTTCCAGTTCAATGTTGATAGTCTTAATTTCATCTAAGTCTTTTTTCACGCTTTCACTAGTAGAAGTTTCACTGACACGCTTAATGTTTGCTTTTCTACTTCTTGTATTGTGTGATCTTTTGCTTGTATGCTCAGCTTTCACAAATGTTTATTTCAAACATATGATCGCTAAATGATAGTGTGCATGTTGGTTCACAAGACTTTTCTTTTGATAAAATTTATTATTGGGTATGTATATGCAATTTCAAAGATATGCTAGTGTTGTTCAAGTTAAGAATTCTTTATGAAAGTCTATTAGACTCATCATGTTTCAACATGTTGTATTGTTTGATATGTCTCTCTCTGCTAGAGATAAGTATAGACTAGAGTATCACAAATGTTTGACATTGTTTATAATTTATTACTGGAGTCATTATAGCTACAGAAGAATTCACATTCTACGATGTATTGAATCCACAGAAGAATTCACTTCAATATTACAAATATCTTGTGAAATCGTTTTTGATCCAAAAGTCGATCGTTTTCAAACAAAAATTGTTTCTTTTGAATTTCAAAACACTGTTTGTCTATATGATACTATTGAACAGCAGCTTCCATCTAGTTAAAAACTATTTGTACTTCCGTTACTTCATTTAAAAGATCATTTATCAAAAACATTAAATATGTCTTTTAAAGTCTTTAAAAATGGAATTATTTCATTTTAAAAAACAGCTTTGGTGTGTTCAAAACCCCATTCACCTTATGTTAAAGCATTGGGCGTGATCCGCTTTTTCATCACATTGTCAAATTGGCCAAGATGGTATTTAAGTATTTTAAGGCTAGTTATTAACGGTTTACCTTAGGAAAGTTTTCGAGGTAGCTTCAATTTTAACATGACGAAATAGAAGCAGATTGAGTCACTAATTAGGGGTTGTGAAGCTGTTCATCAGACGTAGTTTCTTTGTTGTGGCGATCAAAAACGTTTACCAATTCTTTAGACATCTCGATTTATCAGCAAAATATGATTAATTGGTTTAGTATGAATTTTTATCTTTTCTAAAAACCCTTGGATCATCTTTGTTTTAAAAGCATTTTGGGACCGACTTCTTCCTCAAGCATCAAGTTGCTCTTCAGAATCAGCAATTTAAAATCACATTGGTTTCCTTAGCAATAAACATTACCGTCATAAATGCATTGGCCTCTGAGCTCTTCTTTATGGATAGAAAGGATTTTGAAACCTAAGAGCTTGTGTAGGTTTGTTATCATAGAAAACTTGTGGTTTCGTTGAGAATATGCACAGGTGCTGCGGGATTGACCAGCATTTCACACATTATTTCAGTCCTTAACTTTCTTTTCTAAAGCAATTTCTTATCAATATTCTTAGCTTTCTTTTCCCTGGATTCGTTTTTGAAAACATTAAATGTTTTTGTTAGCAATTCCTTTTCCTTTAATTGTTAAGAAATAGTTTGTTTAAGAGAGTTTAATTTCTTTTCAAAAGATATCTGGTTATAACATAGTAATCTCTTACGTACTTAATCCACAAAACATATTTGTCTTTCTAATTCTTGCAGTTTTTACTGTTCTTTTATATATTTCATGCGTAAAAGATAGGGATTTCATTCGGCTAATTTAGATTTAATCCTTATTGACCTTGTTACTCAATTATTTAGCTTGTTAAGACATTATTCAAATCACCGATAATTTCCATGGCATCTTGTTGTTGCAGAAGATTTTGTATCTGATCACTGCCTGTTTGTGATTCAATCAGATACCGAGAGTACGGAATGATATTACTATCACTATGTATCTCATTCTCTAGATGTTCCAAAAACTGAGAATGTTCAGAATACGTCATCTCTTGCACACTTTGATTTAGCATATCATAATTAGTGTTTTCAGAGTATGGTACCTCGGAGAGAATCATACTGACCGCTACGCTAGACAAATAGGGCCTTAAGAATCTGCTTTGGTGTGGAAGATCTTGTTACAATCAAGAATCATATGGCATCCAAATCGTCGGCTCTGATATAGCTGCATTTAGGTGTATAGGAGTTTTTTCGAACTGTGAAACTAGACCTTCTGCAACTACACGGGGGGGGGGGGGGGGGGGGGGTGGGGGTGGAGGGGGGGTGGGGGGTTGGGGGGGGGTGTGGCGGGTGGGGTGGGGGTGGGGGTGGGGATGGGTTTGGGGGTGGGGGGGGGGGGAGCGATGGGGGGGGGGGGGGGGTGAGGTGGGGGGGGGGGGGGGGTGGTGCGTGGGGGAGGGGGGGTTGGGGGGGGGGATCTGCCAGAATTCAATTCTCTTTCTCATTCAGAACTTTACCATTTATTGTGCTTTATCTTTTCTTTCCAGGCGAAATGTTCCATAAACCATAGTAGCATCCCCTTTTCCTCTTTTGGTTTAGGCACTGTTTGCATACGACCTTCCCTTGGCAGTTTAATCTACTTACAACACCTTTGTGGACCCTGAGTATAATTTCCTCTTCTGCTCTTGAAGTTCGTGACTAGCTCGTGTTCCTGATAGTTACCAGCTATAATAAGAATTTGGATCTCCCTAGAGTGGTTGGACTGTACCTTTCATCATGTAATAGTTGCTTGTTTTTTGGGTTGGCATGAATTTCTTGCTGATTAATTGTACGTGTGATCGGAGATGTGACAACTGTAGACAGATATGACTTATTTTATTGATTGCATCAATAGGGTCATCTCCTTGCTTAAATACTGGCTGCAATTAGACTCAGAGTCCATCTGATGGAAATTCAGGCAAAGGTTTCAAATTATGCATCATTACTTCTGTGTTTGTGGATTGAAATGTAAGAGATAGTATATTCAATTTGAGAAACAGATTGTGGTTGTGGATAAGTCTCTTGATGAACAGTTGATTGAGTAAGCATTTGGATACGGTGCTGGTGGATAAGTGATTGCAAGTGGTGTTGATAGATAAGTAAGTAGAGTAATATTGTGTGGGATGAAGTTGATCATATGTGATCTGAGATGTTGAAAACTGTTGTTGAAACTGATGATGGTTTGTATGAAGATGATTGAAGTAGTTGAGAGGAGAAGTGGTAAGGTCGTCATTTGATGATCGCACTAGTAGCAAGTGGATCTTATTGGCGTAAAAAAAAAAAAATTTCATTCCAACCCAATTCACGCATAACACGGATTGTTGTTTAAGATATGCATAAAGCTGATTAAAGTTGGTAGTATGCAAATCTTTTACAAGCTTGACATCAGTCACAAACGTACTCCATTGTGGAAGACTGTTTAAGAACTTGGTATTAACTTAAAATTGCTCCAGTTTCATTTGTAAATGTCCATGTCATTGAATCTGTTGGTGAATATAGCAGTAAATACTGATGTAGTGATTCCCATTGATAGTGGAACAAAACTTAGCAAATGATATACAGTTTATACTCCTTTCCTGCTTTGATAATCAGTACAGGTACCTTGCTTAAGAGTTGAACTTTTTCCCCATTGATCCTGGACAAATCTGTGTTGTAATTGACAAGTTAATAGATTTCAGTTGTAGACCTTGAAGAATGATATTAATTGCCTTCATGTCACAATCAGCTTGAAGTTTTTCTGTAGCAAACAAATTCAGCATATTTCTTTGTCCTGGTCACCCCATTTTCTTCAATCGTAGGCCAAATGAGTGGACCATGTTCAACTGATTCAAGTATCATTCTTTCGTGCTCTCTGTTTTGCATGTATAGTTCCATTCTACTTTTCCAAGAATCATACAGGTCTTTGTCCAACATTGTTTGGATAGACTTGTCAACACTAGAAAGTTCATGTATTCAGCCAAGTGGTTGTCATTGTTACTTTGATTATACGGGATTTTACAACTTTTGATAAAACTGGGAAGACAATTGAATGTTTCACGGGATTTTACAAATCAAAGAGATAAACCGTATAATTTACTTTAGCAAATTTGAGTTTTTAACTTTAGTTCAAGTGAATTAATTTTCCTTTTGAATATGTTAAATCGCCTTGTAAAGGGAAGTTGTTAAACGCACTGTTTGAAAGGAACGTTGTTAATTCGCCCTGTACTAAGAAAGTTGCTAATTCGCCTTGTGAAGGAAGTTGTTAATTCGCCTTGGCTTGGAAAACTGTTAATTCGCCTTGCCTTGGAAAATGTGGTAATTACAGCCTTGCCTCTGAATTGCTTAATATTCGCCTTTGCACTACAAGGTTGATTTACGCCTTTGTACTGATATGTTGTTAAACGCCTTTGCAAACGATAGTCTTGTTAAATCTGCTTGAAATAAGTTTGTTAAATCGCCTTGCAAAGGACACTGCTTAACCGCCTATCCCTATGCACTGCCACTGGCTCAAAATCGCCTTGCACTATGCAAATTACACAAACATGGACTTTTGATCATGCAGAACCAAAATAATAAAGTTTTTCATCAAATAAATTATACCAATAAACATATTTTTTGATTATGTTTAATTTGATAACCCTAATATATTCGTAATGAAAGATTTTCCGTTTAATAAAATGACATATTACAAATTAATTACAAAGTATTACGAAATAAATTATAATTTTGTCTCTTGTGACAAAATTTTCTCTCATTTCTCATGATGTAGGTACACCTCTTTATGATACAATTTCTCTTTCCTTAGTTATTAAATTAAATTCCATACACTCATATTTTTCTCAGATTTACCATCCGAATTTATTACGAAGTTATTGCGAAATTCGATTACGAATTATTTTTAATATTTTTTAAAAAGTGTAGAATAATCATTAACATACTTTGATATGGAAAGAGAGGTCGTTTTAGTGAGAGGGTAGTTGGATGAACACTTTTGAAAGAAAAAGTAAACATAAGGGAAAATGCATAAAGATGTATGTGAGAAAATGAACAACCAACCAACCAACACCCTCTCCATGTGTGGAGAGGGTATTTATACACTTGATAGGGGCCGGCCTATGGACTAAGTTCATGGGCTTTCCATGGGCTTTTTCTAAGTTAGCCTATCTAATTTTCAAATATTACTTTACGAGCTATCAAACGATATAATGGAAGTGACCGATACTTTTCGTGATCCTAACAATCTCCCCCTAAAGGAGGTCACTCCATTTTACAAAAACTTAAGCCTAGCATACTATGCTTTGTCTTCAGTCTTGTGCTCGCAGACTTGATTTCTTTACTTCATCTTGTGAACATGATGTAGTGATCTTTGACTTTAGGCTTTGGCTTGTATCTTTGACTTGACATGAATGTGATCTTGAAATCCTTGAGATCATCAACCAAATCTCTTATCATCATCTTGTGATCTTTTGCCATCTTGTGATCTTGTGACTTCTGGACCAACATGCTCATACTGTTCTTGATGTTGAAAGCGTGTGTAACCATCTTTCTTGATATTCTTTAACTTTAACACTTTGTCACTTCATGGAGGACGTGCGGTATCAACTTAATACTTCGTCGGAAACATGTAATTGAGCTTTCATGATGTCTTTATATATGTCGGTTGAGTATGAGCATGTGGTATTGGCTTTGAATTGTCATCGGGAAGCTGCTACCACCGTCAGGAAATCTGCATAAATAGGTTAATGATAAACAACATATATGGACGAAAGTGGCTTTGTTACTTCGTCGAATACGGTTGTAACAACCATGGTCCCCATTACTCAGTATAAATAATGCCTGTGATCAGGTAGAATTCTGAAGAATCTCCTTGACAGGGTTTCGCAGCTGCACTAGTCGTTCTTATTACCGGAGCATCTCAAAGCAGACAACACGGTAAAAAGAGTGAACCGGTCATACAGCACGATAAGAGGGAACCAGTAAGTTACTGTCTCACCGATTGAATAGAAAAATTGATTTGAAAATCAATCGACGTGTCACTTGCTAAAGTGGTTTTGTAGCACATCAAGAGTGTTAATCATTTCAAAAGTTCATCATCAATCATCAATTCATATACTAGAACAACTTTGATTCTTGTAGAATCGCACCATCGTTTCTTCCTAGTTGTCACAAGTTTGATTCATAAGGAATCGCATAAGTCACCTACCATAAGCTTGTTTGATGTTGGCTCAAGCAGGATTTCCATCGTCATTGTGAATACTTAAGTATCACTCTGATGTTCTAGCAAAATCACAAGGATAATATGTAGGACTCTTTATATATTTCTCGTTATTTACATTGTGTGAAATAGCAAGCATAATCTTTGACAAGTGTGCTAATGAGATTTATGGATGATCTCTTTTGGCTCTAGACTCAATAGGGCACTTTGGTTTTCGTGATTGGAGGCTGGAGTAGACTACCACCTTTTCACTTCCAACTAACTCGGAGTGAGAAAGTTGATAGAAATGCATGTAATCTCCGTGAGAAATGAAACAGAAATATTTTGAGAGATTCTGAGTGGCTAGGTAGGGTTGTACATTGCATCATTGGGTCCATGATGTTAGTCTTCAATATCAGCAATCATCTTTATGATTCTTGACAGCAGATGTATTGACCCGGTTTCTGCCTAAGTGTAAGGAGGGCTTCTTTCTTTTCACCCTTTATCTTAATTTTTCTTTTTATTTCTTCAACCCCTTCAGCGTTTACTGAGACTTCATAACTAGTACCTTTGTTGATAGAAATAATGCCTAAACACATTATTAATATTTTTCACATCTTTACGTTTTGATAATCACAAAATATAAAAAATGTTCAATGTAAAATTAAACGTAAACAATCTATCATAGACCCTATGGACTCTACACTAACTAGTAGAAGGTCCCTGGGTAGATCCTTAACACCCCCATAATTTACAATATAGTAGCGGTAGCTAATCAGGTATTAACATCCTGGAAACAACAATCATAACATAGAAAACACCTAAAAGAGGAACGTTTGTTCAAAGATACGATATCCATTCCATTTCAAATCATAGTTTACAAAGCAGGTCCCAAAATCTTCTAGTTACATACAAATGTCAATGAAACAAGTTTTAGCCATCTTCGAAGTCGATGCCACTCCGTGCCGTATATGTTGCTCAATAACCTGAGATAAACATGCTAAAAAAGTCACAACAATGGTTGATGAAAATTTATAGGTTTGATAACCAGTTTGAATACAAGTCCGTAGTGTAATAATTTAAACTACAAACAAGTTATTATGAAAATGGTATTGTTATGATCTTGGGTCACGTTATTATATACCCGTTATTTGTATAATTGCAACGAATGCAATTATCATAGTAACAGTGTATTATTGCGTTATCGTCTTGTTTGGTCTGTTTGGTCTTGTCTGGTATAGTATAGTCCTGGTTCTAAAATAGCTCATGCACACAAACGACTAGTGTATATATATACCCTAAAAAAGGGTGGGGGGGCAAAATGATGTGATATAACTATATATATATATAATATATATATATATATATATATATAATATAAATATAGATAGATAATGTGCCCTCGTTAAGTAAGTTCCAGATACCAATGAAATTCCCAAATATAGTTGGTGTTGGTTACCTAATCCGGCTAACACAAAACATGATTCGTGCAATCCCATAGATCTATCCATTTCAACACGTTCACAACAAGAGTCCCGGTAATGATTAATGGTCCATGATAATGAGGGACTTTATGGCAAAAAGTCACTTAGACAATAGCTTGTAAAGTGTATCAGAAAGCATATAACTTGTAAAAACACTGTATTCCTGTTTAAGCATGTATAATCTTTGAAAAGTAAATCTCATTGTTATAAGATAAACAAGTATTAAAAGAGATTTTGTAAAACAAGCATGTAACCCCTCGCAGGTTTATACAAGGCGAGTTATGAACTTTACCTGATAGGTATATGTAATAAAATATTCCAAAAATTAAAGCTACGACCTTATCACAATCTTAACCAGGGGAAGGGTTAGATAAAGAAAAATATAATAAAACACCACATCACCAACCTAGTTATATGTTGAGTCCTTAGACTTGATTGTACTCTAGAACTTTTGCTTATGAGAGTCGAATATTGTTATGGGTTTGAATGGAAAGTTTGAATTAATTGTATCACCGTTCCGGGCCATCATAATTCAAGCAACGTCATTCAGTAAACGTTTTGAGGAGCTAGGGTATTTTCAAATCGTAAACCCAAAAACTCAGGTCAGAACGTAATAACAAGATGAAACCCTTAAACTGAAGCTCCTAGTATTGTGATACGTATATATCAGTTTTAAGTGTTATGATTCATATCTGGAAAATGTTAGAGCACGTGAAGCGTTAATTAAAGTTATGTCTTGTAAGGTTTTAAACATGTTTTTATACTTTTTCAAAATGTTACATTTTAGACCATTGAGTTTGAAAAGTGGCAAAGTATACCCTCGGAGTTTGCACTTTTACGAGTTTGGTCCTTCAAGTTTAAAAGATATACCAAGTAAACCTTGTACTTTGAAAAGTGACATAATAGACCCCTATAGTTATAACTTTAATAAAATGACATATTCAGCCCCTTTAGTTATAAGTTTCAGAAAGTTACGATATATACCCCTTGCATGGATTATAATTACAAAACATGTCTAAATTGCCATGCAAGCTTATTTAACAATTCAAAGAATTTATAAGGTTATAATAAAACCTAAAATATGAAAGTTTTAACGTAACGCAAGTTTAAAATTGACGATTCGTTTAGGCTAGGAAAGCAAAACGGTATAAATTATGGTTCCCAAAAACGTAAACGCGCGGTTTTTAAGTCAAATTCCTTCATAATAAAAAAAGTGGTATTTTAACATTATTATAAGCATGCTAGGATAGATAAAATAACATTTAAACATTATGACATTATAGTTTTTAAGAAAAAAACGCGAATTAGGGTTTACGGGTGTACGATTTTAGCATCAAAACGATAATGAGCATGAATGAGTTATAAAACTTTCAACAAATTTATGTAGGATCAAATGAAAACATTATAAGAAGTTAAGGAGACAGAAATAGAAATATCTAGAACATGGTTTGAGCTTCAAGGAGCAAAAATGGAGAAAGGGGTCGTTTCGGGTAGTATTTCCACACCGTAACGCCTTGTATCTTTTCCCAGAGGCACTCAAATCTTCAAAGCTTCGCTTGTTTCTTGTTCTTAGATCTTCTTAGCACTTATTGGAGCAAAGTATTGCTGCCTTATATGGGTTATAGATAAGAGAGTGGGGGATGAGAATGAAGTGAAGGTTTCTAACTCTATTTATACTAGTTTGAGATCAAGGAGGTTAAGGAAGCCATGATCTGATTGATCCAACACTGGAAGGTCTAGTAGATGAAGTGTTGAAGCTATGGAGTGAGTTGTATAAGCTAGGATGGTAGATTGAAGTGTTGGAAGGCTTATAAGGGGTGTTTATGTCCACGGCTTAAAAAGAGAAACAAAGAGGTGATGTGGTTGCTTTCTTAGCCAATAAATGGTGTAGATATTTAGGAGAGGTGCTTGTAACCTGCTATAGAACATGTGGGTGAGTCACCATGGTGCTTAGTTGCAAAGATAAACTTCAAAAATGGGTCAAAATGCAAGGAATGAAGGTCGCGGGTACAACTAGGCCTCAAACATGGGTTTTTTGAGTTAGTAATTCATGTGTACTAATGAATCAATAATAGATGGATTAATGTTTTGTAACAGGATTGTATAAGGATTAAAAACAAATTGATAGATATGTTCGGGTTAAAAATAGGGCAAAAACGAGTAAACGGGTCAAATGTTTCCATTTTGATAACGTATAGGTTTCTTGGATTCATTTTGTGTATAATTGAAGTAAAATGATAAAATGATGATTTTATATGATTTAGAATGTTGTAAATTAAGTTATTACAACTTATTTGAGTATTGGTTTAGGTTTACAATGGATAAAAACGAAGAAACGGGTCATAGTGTAGTATTTTGCTCGGGTTAGGGTTTCTGAGTTTGAATTTGGGGTTTTAAGAGTAAAAATGTGTATGAAAGTTTATGAATAGAATAATTAGGGTTTACACATTGTATATTGAGTGTAGTAGCTTGTACACAAGTGATGGTGAAGAAATTAGAATGAAAACGGAGGTAAAACGGCTATTTTAGAGATCATGCTTAATGAATTGTACATTGTGCTTTTAAGGACTTGTACTTTACTTGGAGGGAGTTTATATTTCAAATGAAATGTTATATTACTTGTATATATGCTTTAGTAGCTTGTATATTCACTTTAGATATTAAACCTTTATGGAATTAGGGTTTAGAGGTATACGATAACGGTTTAAAGCCCGTTTTAATATAACGTTATGAATGATACATTATAGTAATAATGTACTTTGTAATAAGGATATGATGATATTGACTGGACATGTTATGATGTTTGCTTGACATATATGAAGACAGGATTGCCATAGGTAGGTTGCGTGAGCTTGTCTACTTTAGTTATGCAAGTTACATTGTATACTGAGATATTGACAATGCAAGTAATGTAATAAAGCGAAAAATTTCCTTGTACAATCGTGATAATAGTAAAATAGGTTTTGCATTTGATAAAAATTCTTGGGTTGTTATAAGATCTCTCCGGTTCTGGCTGGATCATGGGAATGAATTCCTAATCCTAACCACCTTATAACTCCAAGTAATTACAAAAATGGTCGGTCTTTTGGTAGTATTCTCAGCCTTAAAACCATTAGAAATTTCTCCCCCTCAACATGTGCATTGATATTCAAAAATGTTTAGCACATGAAGGGTGAAACTTGCACTTGAGTCCTTAAAATCACATCTTTAGCCATATATTTTAATCACATTTTCTTCCCTTATCAAAAAATGTCAAATCTTTTATTATTTTGGATATTAATTGATTCAATATTAATGATTTCAGGGAAAAAATGTTCAATTATTAACAAGCCGTATTAGGAACATTATTAAATGCTCCCCCTCAATTTTGAGGGTTATATATATACTATATATATATATAAATATTATATATTATATATATATAAATATAGATCTTATATATATCAGAAAGAGCCGCTAAACGATCGGACCAGACATGCGACCGAGGTAGCATGACCCTGTGCCTTAAACCCGTATTGAAACACAAGACGAGACGTATCAGCCTATATTCCTACTAATGTGATTCCCATTACTGATGGACAAATCAGTTTCGGAAACCAGAGCCTTTATCGCGACTTAGAACTGCTATAACGTAGGCTTATCTGTCAGGCGTGTGGGTTCTGCCGCTAAACAGTTTGAAAACTATGCGCTTGACTTGGAAGCAAGCTAAAGCACTTGAATCAAATAAATCAATGAATGAAAAAAAACTACTTACCGAGAAATAGAAAGGAAGGACAAGTCGGTTTGAGGGCACGTTGGTCAAAGGAAAGAGGGTCCTGATTCCGGGACGGAGCCGTTGCTCGATCAGTGAAACCAGAGTGATGGTCTTCTGGGACGATACATTCGTAATGGATCCATCATATACGTTATTTTAGATGTTTCTAAATGTGGGCGATAGCTTTCATCATCTCACAGCTGAGCAGGCTCCTCAATGGCTTGGATAGCCCCTGAAGTAATATCCTAACATGTACTCAAGAACATAAGAAAAGAGCTTTTAAATGGCCTTCTGTTTTTTGATCAAAAAGTAGTGTTTTCCCGTTTTTTTAGGCCATAAACTAGAGAGTTAGGTTAAAGGTAAGCCGGCTAAGAAGGACTAAGGAGCTTAGCTTGCTGGCGAGAAAGATGATACACACAAGCACACACACACACACACATACACACACACACCACACACCCACACAACACACAACACATATATATGCATATATATAAATATATATAAAGTAATATATATGAAGGGTGAAACTTGCACTTGAGTCCTTAAAATCACATCTTTAGCCATATATTTTAATCATATTTTCTCCCCTTATCAAAAATGTCAAATCTTTTGATATTTGGAATCAATATTAATGGTTTCAGGGAAAAAATGTTCAATTATTAACAAGCCGTATTAAGAACATTATTAAATGCTCCCCCTCAATTTATGAGGGTTATATATATATATATATATATATATATATATATATATATATATATAGAAGCGTTCAATTGATAAGACTAATTTTTTGTGAGAAGGAAAGAAGGGAATCCTGAGCCCTCCATTTGCGCCTCTTTTTTAGATCTAATGGCTTAGATTACATTAGTGATTTTTATTAAACTTGCACTCAAATTACAATTAAAAAAAGCGGAAGGGCTTTTATGTAATTTCACTTCCAAAAACTTTAGGGGTCTTCTTGCAAATCCATCATTTGTTACGTTTTATAAAAAAAACATACTTTTCTCTCTGTCTTCTTTTTCACACACATTTGTACGAAGAAAAACACACACATAAACACGTGCTATGACCGTAATCATCTCGGTTATCTTCTATCATCATCTGCGTCATCTACCACAATACCAACCATATCGGTTATCAACCCATCATATCTCCGTCTTGACTTCGTTGATGACTATTTAATTGCTTTTTGAGATCAATATTTTGATGAAGAAATTGTCATTATATCGCTTGAATCGTTGTTCCAATTGATTTTAATGCAATCGAGTGGTATATTTTTTTCAAATTAATTACTTTTTTACTTGTTTTAGGGTTTGTAAATTTGATTTTTCATTTATTATTTTTGTTATATAAATTTTAATTATTTTCACATGTGAATATGTTATATGATTCTCTGTTTTATTGATTGGTTTACATATGTTGCCTTCTTGTTTCGAATTTAGTTGAAATTAAGCGTTCGGTTCTGTTTTTGATCTTAATCTTCGGTGTTGGTTTCGGCGTCCGATTACGAGATATTGATGTTTTATAGCCCATTACTTAAGTTTTGTGAGAGTATCTTCGCGTGTGTAAATTATAAGCAAGGATTGATGTTTTTGTATTAGTCGCAGTCTATACTAGAGTTGCATAAATTTGAGATACTGATATTTTGTAGACGATTATTTAAGTTTTTAGTAATATCTTCACCCTAGAAAATTTTATAGAAGATTATTTTAGTTTTTTAAGAATATCTTCACATGTGAAATTTTTATCGAAGATTGATGCTTTGGTCTTAGTCGCGTTCTATTTAAGTTTTTAGGAATATGTTCACCAGTGAAAATTTTATTGAAGTTTATTTTAGTTTGTAAGAATATTTTCACATGTGAAATTTTTTATCGGGGATTGATGCTTTGGTCTTAGTCGCATTCTATTTAAGTTTTTTTAGTATTAATCACTTCACCCCCGTGAAAATTTCATTTAAGGTTATTTTAGTTTTGTAAGAATACTTCACCCGTGAAATTTTTTATCGGATGATTGATGCTTTGGTCTTAGTCGGAAATTTAAGTTTTGTAGGAATCTCCTTCACCTTGAAAATCATATTGAAGCTAATAGTTTTTTAAGAATATCTTCAACCGTGAAATTTTTTATTAGAGTATTGATGCTTTGGTCTTAGTCGGAAATTTTAAGTTTTTAGAATATGTTCAACCGTTAATATTATTGATGTTATTTTATTGTAAGATATTTCACATGTGCAAATTTTAGCTAGGATAGATGGTTTTTGTTTTAGTCGAGTTGTATTTTAGTTTTGGTAGAATATCTTCACCCGTGAATATCATATTGAAGGTTATTTATTTTGTAATAAAAATCTTCACATGTTCAATTTTTTATCTAGGATTTGATGGTTGGTCTTAGTCGCGTTTATTTAAGTTTGGTAGAATATCATCACCCTTGAAAACTTATTGAGGTTATTTTAGTTTTTTAGGTAGAAAATCTTCACAGTGTCAAATTTTTATCTAGATTGATGGTTTGGTCTTAAGTCGCGGTTTATTTAAGTTTGGTAGAATATCTTTCACCCTTAACAGACTATATCCTCTGATGTCAGTCATGACAATAAACTACTGATCTTTGATCAGATGCTTCCAAAGTCCTGCATCTCTGCGCCATTGATCCTTGTGTGTATCCTGCAATGTTTGACTTAATACATGACTTAACACGAGTTTTTATGCTATAGTTATTGGCTTAAAAACGTTAAATTGTTTCGTTTTTAATCTATATTTTATATTAAATATGTCAGTGTTCGTGTCTGTTTGTATTCTAATTTGTATTTACGCTCTTTAACTTTTTTAAGCAGTTTTTATTTCAGTTCATTTTTAAACTGCTACCTAATATCATATATATTAACCGCAAATCAGAAAAAAATGCCAATTTAAGAAGTGCCATAACACTTGATCGGAGCTTCAAGAGAGTTTTAACCATTCAGTCCTCTTACTCATTTCCTTTTTTACTAGTTCCAATGCGATGTTAACTCCAAACTAGACCCAGTCTGCTTTCTATTAAGGAGCAGCGAGAAATCTGTTTTTGTATGCAGATGTACTTAAGGTTAGTACTACGGAAATGCAACTTGTTTGTCGCAATAAGCATTGACACCTTGCTAATTTAGCTAAGAAACTTATGGTAGATTGTTAAAAGAACTGAAAAATATATGTGGAATTCATCACCTAAATATCTTATTCTATCTATATACTACATTAAATTGACCTTCTCGGAACTAGAAGTGGCAAAAGTTTTGGTAAGAACAGGTTAAAATCGTATTCTGTCAAAATGGTAGTTTTGTGCATATCAAATGATTTGGTTATATAGGATTACAGTAAATAATCCTATTGAATTATGTGTATAGGAGCGTTATACCATGACATCGCGGAGACATAACCTTGTTAGAAAAAAAAGAGACGAACGACGAAGTGGTTTTTGCATATACAGTACCTTCAAATATCAAGTTGTACCAACAAACAAGATTACGCAACATTAGTTTGGTTTACGGATAATAAATAGGTGCAGTTGAGGTCCGTAGCAGATTCACTTGTGTCCTTATAAAGTGAATAAAAGCTAGTTCAATCTGACAATTGGATCAGGAATTTTCCATAACTTTTTAAAATTGCTACATAACTTTTAAACCAGTCGTAACACGTAACCTTTGTAATTTCATTGTAACTCGTTGTATTAGCATTGCATTCACGTAATGTGGAGAAAACGGCATGGAGTGGAACTTGAAATATGCCAATTGATATCTATAAAATAAGTATACGATTGCATCTCTACTGTAACAACAATATCCTAATCAGACTATTTCATTGTAAACTGTGGACCGGTAAGGGTGGACCTCTGTGCTTGTGTGTCAGGCACATTGTTGTAGATGGGTCAGAGCGTGAAAACTTTAGTTATGGTTTGTTTTCTCACATACTCTATCTAATATTTCCTCTATTGAAGTTAATTAATTGAATAAAACAAAAATCAAATTTCTGTTGAATATTCACCGCATTTAAACATGTTCTTATCACCCCACAAATAGGTACCAAAATTGCCAACGTTAGCGAGTCTGGTAGAGACTAAATGCAGTAATTCCGATAGGATTTCAGGGCGAGGTTGGGAACCCCGCGAGGCCCCATGAGTCGCGCTCTGTGGATTGGAAGGTGGTATTTTTACCGAGGAGCAACAATCTGTAGAGCGAGGATGAAAAGCATCCATTGGGGTATGTCTGTTGAACAAACACAAATCGACACGAGAGTTTCCAGGGGATGAAGCAGTATCACAGGAGATGACTTAAGGGATGGAGGGGTTGAGCTGGATGGATGCAGAGTGGTCGGCAAGTAGCTCAATGGTAATTCTGTAGACTTTCTCTGAAGCTTTGTTTTCAATAACTGCACCAAAGATAAGGAACTGTGGTACACTGATATGAATAAGGGTATTTGATTGAAGTATAGATGTGGTCTGCGAATCAGATAAGAGTGACGAGCAGCCTAGGAAAGTGGTGTTAAGTGTTATAAATCTATATCCAACACATTGCCACCTTTTTTCAAATTCACATGCGATCGCGATGCAGTGGCATTACTGAGTCTGGTAGGAACCCAACGACAGCCTAGGCGATAGTTATGAGGACCAGTAGATGACGGCATTTGGGGTCGGACGGAGGCGCGGGTAGTGAGAAGGGAGAGAGTGTTAGAGCGCGGAGTGACGGGTGGCGGGCTTAAGCAGGGGATGATATTGTTAGGGGGCGGGCGATAATAAGGACGGCATAGACAGCCCGAGTAATTCTGCAATATAACTTAAGTTATAGAAGCGCGGCGAAATCCAGATTGAAGCTCGTACGCCGCTATATAAGCACAAAGCAAAACACCCCCGAACAAATAGGATCTCACATGATTAAATGCCGGAATAAAAAAGACGCGCAGAAAGGAGTCAGTGCAAGGTAAGTAACAAGGGGCGCCGATGATAGAGAGAGACGAGGCGCCCGAGCCCCAAACAGAACACCAATAGTGAACTAGCCAATCTCCTCCATTGATCAGGTTAAGAGAGCAGGCCGGGACAACGCACTTTGAGCCAGTTTAGGACTGTCATCGCCTATTCCGCACTTTAATTTCGATGCCTGCCGTAAAACACATCGTCTAAGCTTAAGCAGCCCCAGAATGTAATGTTAATTTGGTGATTTTAGGAACGTTGATGTAGAGAATTGTAGGAAGACATACTAGAGACATGGAGTGAAAGGATAAAAGACACACGGTCATTGGTACGAGGCTTAAGCGCGAGGAGGGAGTCTTATGCCCGCACTGTGTCGACAGGGAAGTGCAAGCATACCGGGGGTGCCTGATTTTTCCTGTTAGTCAGCACGGAATCGACCCTTGTATCACGTGAGAGATGTGTGTTATGGATTGTATTCCAGCTGCGTATATGCGCGCGTGGCTGTAAAGAGGATGACCACAGTAGCCTTTTTTGCGTATGTCATATACAACGGATACATAAAAAATGAAATATCATATGTTCTTAATTCAATATACTGTTCTGTCATTGCTGAAATGGTAAAAGAATTAGGACTAGCTGAAGAGTTTAAATGTTAAATTATTCTTCTTTCTTATTTTGCCACTAATTAGATAAAAGTTTTATTTAAAGTGGGAGTCAGGTGCGAAAGATTATGATGGCGCGGTGGCAACATAATCGTAGACCACGAAAATCAGTGTGCGAAGATAAGCGGCGCGTCAATGCTTTAGCTGATATGAGAATGTTAATGGGGCTAGATTTGACTGGATAAGCATAATAAAATCAAATTGGAGGTTAATGTGCAAAAGTGGCGAGACGAAGGGCACGATATAGATATGTGACTGTAAGTGTATTATATAGATGAGGTGGTCTATTGATTGTGGTTCGAACTCGAAATAGTTGGTGACCCATAGCGCTTCTTTCCACAAACGTATCTACATCTTTATACAGCACCCCCTCCCCCCAAGGTAATGTAAATGAATAACATAGATGAAATTTCGAATTATATATAAAACTCAAAAATACCATTTTATGTTTAAGTAATTAAACCTATTTGATAAGTAACGCTGTGTTTAACTCAGGCGTATGGGGGTTTTGAATGGCAGAAGGGCTGGTGGTGTAGGGGGGAGGGGAGACGCATGCATTAGTTCGATAAGCATGTAAGTGATGTCATAGAGATGTATGTGGGAAATATGCACCCCATACCTGTAAGAAAGGTGATTACTGACATGTTACATGTTTGCAACAAGGACTAGTTATTAGGTAGTCATCATCACTTTGTGGTATGTCTTTGGCTTGTTTCCCTGTGACAGTGAAGTTAGATTGCTTAGGTTTTACAAAGAAAAAAAAAAAATAATTGTTACTCTAGATATATGAAAACAAAACGAGTATAACATGAGAAAATGCAACACAAACAATATAAATACCATGATAATTTTTGGAAGTTGTATAAGATAGGAGTTCGCATGGTAAAGAGTTTTTTTTTTTTTGCCATTTATTCGCGTCGAGACCACATAGATTCATTTGGCCCTTCTAAATAGACCTATTAATCTCTAAACCCAAGAATTTGGCAATACGCAGTTTAGTAGGATTTATGTTTTTGGTTGGGAGTTGAAAATTTTTTGATCTAGTAAATTAGGCATTATGAAAAACAGTCCTAGGATTGATTAATCTTGACACAATGGTAAACCGCAAAAAATGAGTTGAACGCAAAATTTTGAAGAAGACGCTATATAATTCTCGGTCACATTAACATACAAAGTTTTTAGTTTTTCCAATCAGTTTTATCATTTCCTTACATAAACCTTTGGATGCACTGGATATAATTAAAGACTTTAATCAAGGGCAGAGTGGCATATTTAGGGGTGAGACCGTTGCAGCAACTTAGGCATGAAAAGTATTAGAGAGACATGTATGATACAGTATAGCAAAAGAGTTGAGGGGTTTTACGGGCTTACGCTTACCCAACTTGTTTGTATTAAGGAACTTTTTAAAAAATTTCTTATTGTAAACAATAATACTAGTTTTAGCAGCTCATCTTTTGAGCAGCTGAATTTTTACATGAAATGAACCAAATTTGCAAATGAAGCCTTTTATCAGAAAACCTACAGGACATGAAACTTCTTTCATGATGGCTACATTTCCTTAGACTACATTTAGAGTCCAACTCCATGAAAATGTTGTCCCATCTTTCATGACACACAAGATCAGGAGATGGACAAACAACATAGAAAGGCTTCACCGCCGTTTCTTTTCGACATCTGTAATTGTACAACTTATCATGCCAAACTAGTCGTTAATCTTTGTGAAACACCGAAAGTGCTCACCTGTTATTCATATCTTAACAATTATGATTTTAGGCTGAGCCTACGGAAATCACAACAATTCCAGCATGACCCCAGCGAATTGGCAGGCTCGTGCAACGGAGAGAGAATGGAATTAGAGGCTGCTGCCAGAGGCAGTAACACAGGACAAATGGGGAAAAGAAAGTCATCTTTCAGTCAACAAAATTTGGGAGCCTCAGCTGGTAGCGGGTTACAAGTTCCACATCAGTCGGAACCAGAGGCATGTATTATTTCTTTAAAAGAAACAATGGTTTTATAAATTCAGGATCTAAAATAAATCTTGTGTTTACAGAACACCCAAGCCAGTCTAGCTGAAGAACTAATCACGGTTTTCTGTAGCCTCATCGGCTCCGAGCCATAAAGTTACTGTACATGATAGGAAACGAGACGTGCTCCGAGCCATGCAAAGAATTTTGACACCAAGAAAATCGAAATTTGATTCGAATAATGAAGGTCAAAGTGTATCGGATCCAATTATTTTACTTTGTTTTACTAATGTAAATTTTGTTTTCAGACTAATGTAAAGTTTGTACTAATTATTACAATTTTTTTTTATTTAAAATCACGTCACATTTGCATGAACTTGAAACTGCAGCAATGATAAAAGTCTTTTATGTTTAATTCTCTTGTTTTTATGATAATCATGTCACATTTGCATTTCAAAAAATTGACTTTATAATATGATTGAAATAGATGTTGATGCCTTAATCATAGTGGCAATTACTATACTACACATTTTAGAATCTAAACGACGGCGTTTTTTGACCACGTCCACTATTCGTCCACTATACATCTTAAGCACTGTAGCACTGCTACAGTGCTACAGTGCTGGGCTAAAAAGAGGCCCAAAAATTCTAGCCCAAAAATTTGGGCCGGCCCAATTAGTTTTTTTTTTTAAAAATTGTCGGCACAAAATAAGGAGGAAAAAAATGTTACAAAAGTACCGACGCATTCAGATAAAAAAAATACCCCTCGGTAAACATTTCCGTTGAACTTAAACAGGTCCCAAAAAAATTGGGTCGGGGACCAATTAGTTTTTTTTTTTAAAATTTGACGGCACAAAAAGAAATATGGAGTAAAAAAAATGCACACAAAAGTAACGACAGCATTCAGATAAAAAAATATCCGCGTAACATTTCCGAATTGACTATACGAAAAATAAACCCCACTTATAAAATGAAGGGCTAAAAAAACCCCAAAAAATTGGGCCGGCCCAAAAGAAAAAAATGTTACAAAAGTACCAACACATTCAGATAAAAAAATATCCGCGGTAACATTTCCGAATTGACTTAAACAGGCCAAAAAATTTGGGCCGACCCAATTAGTTTTTTTTTTAAAAATAGGGAAGAAAAAAAATGTTACAAAAGTACCGACGCATTCAGATAAAAAAATATCCGCGATAACATTTCCGAATTTACTTAAACAGGCCCAAAATTTTGGGCCGGCCCAATTATAAAAAAATACCCGCGATAACATTTCCGAATTGACTATACTGAAAAAGTAAACCCGCACTATTAAATATGAGACCGACAAACAACGCGCGAAAAAACAAATAAAAATAAATAAATAACACATTTCACAAGTAAAACTACGTCGTTTTGGCTCTGCTACAGTGCTTAAAATGAACAGTGCTACCGTAGCGCTACAGTACCCCGGCCCAATGTGCTCGGTTACTGTTCATCGGCCAAAAAAAAAACTTTATTATCCTCCTCCTCTTTTTTGGCCAAAAATAAGAAGAAAAAAAATTTAGAAGAAGTACTCTCATCTTTAACTATTTACGACTTTCTATCGGCATGGGCAAAAAAAAAAACGCGCGATTGTCATTTTATATAAGAACAAAAACAAACTATTATACATGAGACCGAAAAAATAAACAAATATAAAATAAAATTAATACCCCACAACAACGCGCGAAAAATTAACGCCCGCAGCGGCGCGCGGTTAATCTTGCTTGTTTCTTTACAAACCCCAGAACCTTGTTTAGAAAGTACTTTGAACTCTTTTTCAACTAATTTGTTTGCTAGTTTCCTTTTGATTTTCACTCGCTGCAAAATTGTGTTTGGGGTGTAAAAATTGTTAACGTCTCATATATATATATTTTTTTTAACGGCAAAACTTTTATTAGAAAACTAGCAAGAGGCTAGAAGGATTACATACTAATACACATGGGGCTTTT
>BQNB010076740.1:372-31064 GCA_026074375.1 Tanacetum coccineum
TGTTTCTCTCTCTAGAAACTAGCCCGATCCAAGAATCGACCTCGTGTTATGATATAAGATATACCACAAAAATCATTTATATACTCATAAAATGTCAAAAACTATTCATACTAGGTATAACAACAAATAGTTTTTCGCAAAAGCAAAATATATGACAATCTCGAAGTGAGAAATTAAATTGTCATTATTCATCAACCTCGCCATACAACTAGTCTTAGGATTAATAGAACACCCTATGAAAATCTTTATTTGTTTTCTTTTAAAAGAGTGTTCGTGAGGGTCAAGAAAGATTTCAAGTATATTGACCGGTCTTGAAACTAACCTTTAATATATATAAATAAATAAATATAAATATATAATAAGGGTAATCTTAAAAATCAATAAAATCAATTGTAGTAAACCGGGAGTATCGGTTTCTTACTTTGTTATCCACAAAGTTTAAAACCGGACCCGGGTCGTTTTTCCCAACGAGGCGTGAATTTGAAAATCGAGAGTCGGTTTGAATTTCAATGCTTGAATGGAAAAGATATGGGGTTGAGTTTCTAAAACTACTAATAATATGCACAAACAAATAAAAGAAAACCTTAAACAAAAGCAATTTAAGAAAAACGCAAAAACGGAAATTTAAACCTAAAAGTACGGGAAAGCATAAAAAAGGCAAATGATTATCTTAAAATTCTACAGGAAGCATAAATAAGGCATAAGAATGAAATCCTAAGTCTACGGGAACATAAAATTAAGGCAATTAGGCTTAACTCACAAAAACGAGAACGAAAATTAAAAACGAACGCGACTAAAAACCTAAAATATGAAAAATTAATCCTAAAGTGAATTTTTTGTTTCATTCTAATCTACACTAGTTGACTACAAATGAAGAATAAAAAAAGAACTAGACTAAAAACGAAGCTAAACGAGCTCAAAAATGAGAAACGCAAAAACGAGTCGAAAACCATCTTTTAAAAGTAACATTTTTGCAAAAATGACCCTGAATAATACGAAGTTTTTTTCTATATTTTCCTACGTGCTTAACTGATAAAAAAAAAATTTTCCGAAAAAAGAAAAATATATTTTGATTTTTATTTAATTTTTTAATAATTATAAAAAACAGTTTTAAAATAAAATAAATGAATCAAATAGTAAAATAAAATGGAAAATCTAAAAAAGCAGGAAAAGTACTTTGATGTAATGAAGAATCAGGAAAAAAAATACTGGTTTGGACAAACAACTAATAAATCAACAGCAAATAAGCCACAAATGGCTGAAAGGCTTATGGCTAATAAAAGAGTAAACGGAATTTTTTGTTCAAACAAAGTTGAAAAAGTCCCACGGGCAATACGTTTGTTTAGCAATGGTTGTGTAAGCATTGAGTGTGCAAGGTGAGTCATGGGTTTGAACCCCATGCCTCACCTTTTTGAAAAATCTTTTTTTTTCTTTTTACAATTTTGAAGAAGAGACAAAAATAAGCTTATTTCTTAACTATGACTTTTTATGGAGACTTATAAATAAGCCAGAAAAACACTAAAAAGCTGACAGAAAGTTAAACTTATACTAAGGCTTAAAGGCTTAAACCTTGGGCTTATTCTAGGACTCATAAGCAAAGCAAACAACATTTTAAGCTAAATCAGCTAAACTACTTTACTTAATGAGCAATTAGAAGTTAAAATTTGCAAAGAAAATAATAGGAAAATCACAAATAAGCAGATAAGCACTTAAGGGCTAAACTGCTAGAAAAAACAGCCTAAGAGGGCCATATTAAGGCATAAAATAAGCATCTAAAATGGATTCAAATGTGCTGAGGCTTATACTAGCTATCAGCCTATCCACCTAGCTACAATTACTTGCAAAGACAAGGAGCATTGTAATCAAGAAAACCCATAAAAACTAAGAAAAATAGCTTTCACACTCAGCAGCTGCTGAGTGTGAGTTTTCTTAAAGGACAAAAAGCTTATAAGCAGCCTCACTTTTAACCTAGAAAAAGAACTTTAAAATGAAATTAAGCTTAAACAGATAAGATATAACAACTAAATAGCTTATATTCTAAAAGTCATAACTCAAAACTAATGTGAAGCTTATAAAATTTAACTGCTAAACTATAGCTATTAAAAATTTTAGAACAAATTTTAACAGAAGTAGACTAATGAGCAAAACACCAATAGAGACTTGAATATTTCATCCTACTGCATTATTTGAAACAAATGGGACCATAAGCAAGACTTCAAAACATTTTCTTTAAGAAATTAACCCAAGAGTCTGAATTCAGCAAACATCAAAATGACAGAATTGAATATTTGATACTATCTACCTAAAAACTTAATAAAAACTCTTCAAGGCTATTCAAAATTATCTTAACTACTAACTTAGGGGCCAATGCAAACTGATTTGGGTGACAGAAGTAATTTTATACCTAAAATGACCCATTTTGCCCCTTGTGCCAAACACCCTCTTAAATATCAAAATCAAATTTTAAAACTGTTTAAAAAGGTTTTGAGCTAAGGTATTGAAAAGAAGTTGACAAGTAAGAGTTGTTTAGCATAAGTTATCAAAAAGCATACTCAAATAAGCAACATAATAAGCACTAGGATAATAGCAGTTTAAGCACCCAAAATGACAGTTTTTAAATTAAACTTAGCTACAGGACCTCAAAGCATCATTAAAGGACAATAACCAATACAAATCATGAATAAGCATAAAGAGGCATGAATAGGCATAAAAGAAAGCAAATGAACTATGCAGCAAGATTTTTTTTTTATTTTTTATTTATTAACCTAAACTTTAAATTTTTCATTGAAAACTAATAAATTTACATGATTAAAAACTTAGAAACAGAAACGTAAAATTACATAAGCTTTTTTTTTAAACATGAAAATAAAACAGTCTAGGTGTTTTTTTTCACTTCTGTCTTAACTTCTTATATAAGCAGCTTGAGTGTCTTCAAGCTGTTTTTTGTTGTGCTTGTCTTGTGAGAGGAAAACCAAAGCAATCTAAGCCCTCCATTTTTCTTTGTGCCCACGGCTATTGATCAAAACCCTCAATTATTCTTGTCCAATAGGCATCTTGAGGATTGCCAGCATGTCCATTGACCATGTGGGGTGTGGGGTAATCTGGTGGTGATGGATTTGGATGATAGTGAGGGGTAATCGAGGTGGGAAAGTGACAGGAGGTTTTGGGCGGGAAAGGCTTTGTAGAAATAAACAGTATCTTTTTAACTCAGGTGAAGTTTGTGTTTGTTGCCCAATTAGTCCTCACTCAAAGATGTTTTCTTGCAAAGTTAGTCCCAAGTGGTGGAAAGGTTTATAGTTTTGCCAGGTTATGACCTCCAATCGTTTATACCTATCTTTGCAGCACGCCTGCCTTTGTAGGAGTAAACACCCTTAAAGCTTATGGACTTGGGCCCGAGTTGATCCGAAAATTGTCGTTTGAGCTTCGTTTTCAATCCTTTTGCACCCTTGGCCTTAGTTTTTCGCGCTCTTTCTAAATTCGTGCTCGGTTTTGTTCGGTTTGGCTTCGTTTTTGTCCTTTTTGTGAATATCCGATACCTGCACAGTACAAACACAAAAACAAGCATATATATGGCATTTTAAGTGCGTTTTTGGTCGTTTAGGGTCGATTTTAATGGTAAAAGGTATGTGTAATTAAGCACATACCACTATACTACTCCTAAATTTAAACTACTCTACTTGAAATTAAATCCTAAATTTCTAACACCCTTTTTACAGCTACTGCGTGTTGTATTTATAGCCCTAAGTGGGCTTGGGGGCATTTTCGTCACTTTAGGTACTCATCCAATCAAATTGCTACATCTGAGGGCATTATAGTCTTTTTTCGCTCCACCAACCGCCACATTATTTCCAATGATTAGCACGGATCCATACATGCTGACCTCGTACCTGACACACGCCTCCTCGGACTGACACACGCCAGATGCCACGTGTCACGCTCTGATTGGCCAGCCGCCACCTGGAACAGTACCTCGTACCTCGTACATGCCTGCAATCTGACATTCAATCATTAGAATGCCACGTGTCACCACCTGAGAGGTGCCACGTGGCCTGCCAGCCGTCACCGGAGCCACCACCGGTCAACGGTGGTCAACGGCGGCGGACCACCGGTCAACGGCGTTAGACCACCGTCGGTGGTTGACCGCCAATCAACCGGTGGGTCATGGAGGGTCTTGGGCCGGGTCTGGATCAGGTCTGGGCAGGGTCTTTCCACCCGAGAATAATGAGTTTGAAGGCGAGATCATCCCATGTAGCGACTTTCGTCTCGGCACATCCCAACCTTGCGGTTAAGTGACCAGCCCTTTTGACACCCACTTAGACTAGTATCGGAAGTCACGACTAAAGGTTTCATAAACTCTTAGGTTTTCAGTGTACACATCTTAAAATAGAATAGCCAAAGTTCAAAAGCATATTTGAATTTAACAAAAAGAGATCTATTTATTAATTCATACTTAATATTAAACATTTATGCAATTGTAACCCTCGACCTTTTAGAAGGCTGCAACATCGGTTGTGAGCCGGCAAGATGCAGCAAACTTTTATCAGCCTCGGATTTTTATTCTTACTATGGGCTTTCTTCAGAAGGCTGTAACATCGGTTGTGAGCCGGCAAGATACAGCAAACTTTTATCAGCCCACAGTTTATATTTATTATATATATATATATATATTTTTTCATCATTCATTTTTTTATAGGGAAGACGTCTTTTTGAAAAATTTAAGTATAAATTTGAACTAGGGTTATTATACAAAGAAGTTACTATACTTTCCCACAAAGTTCGTCTAAGTTACTCAACTTTTATTTTGTTCACTTAGGTTACTAAACTTATGAAATATGATATTTAGGGTTACTCAACTTTGCAAAAATATACGTAAACATCATTGAACTTGTAAAAACATGACATTTATGTTACTTAACTTACCTAAAAATATACGTCCAGGTTACTTGGATTAACATTGAAATTATGAGGGTGTATGTTTATCAAAAGTTCAGTAACCCAAGTGAACAAAATGAAAGTTGAATAACTTAGACGAACTTTTTAGAAAAGTATAATAACTTCTTTGTCTATTAACCCTTTGAACTAAGGCTAAAGTTTTTGCTATACACTACATAAAAATTATTGATTTAAGTTTAATCTCCAAAAGTAGCACGTATATTAATTAGGTTAAGAGCTTATGGGAGGAAAAAGCGACAAATTACACATATGAGCTCTTAAGATTTCCAAATAATCCTTGATTAGCATCCAGCTCCTACTTAACACTATCATTTTTCATTCTTCACGAGTATTCGCGAACGCTTAGCCTAAAGGTTAAGAACATAGCTAGATGCCACACCACACGCTCGGATCGAACGCCAAAATTTACTTCTTACACTACCAGCAGGAAAGTCAAAATTGTGACAAAACACTTATTTTATTTTTGAAAATTTTTAAATTTTTTCATTTTTTTTTGAAATTTTGGTGGTAAAAACGGGATTACGTGAAAACAACAGCTGCAGGCACAATCAAATCGAAGATCCCCCCATACTAGAATTAAACATTGTCCTTAATGTTTTAAGAAGGGTCTCTACGTAAATCCTAAGCCGTTTATTAAGTATGCTTAAAGAAAAATGTTAGTCGATAAGATTTGGATATCGGATTCCCAAAATGAAGCTGAGGATTTGGAGCTCTTGTGATCGAAGGACAAAACTGCGAGCACGAGAGTATTCAAAATCCGGGCAATCCTGGACACGTCACAAGCTCGACTCGACCCCGAATTTATTGGTCCATGGGGGAGCAAGTGAAAGATAAAATCTTCATCGGACTTTCATTCAAGTGGTGTGGATAAACATTGAATTTCATGAAAGTTCCACTCCGATGAGATATACCCGGCATAAAGGAATGATAAATGGAGATGCCGGGGTCAAAAATGGTATCTTCATTCCTCAGGAAGAAGATATGAGGAGCAACTGGTACGTGAGACTTGGAAGAAAGATCCATTACAATATAAGCAAAGAGAGTCACTATTTAAAAGTACGAAATCATATCAGTGAAGGGTGGAGATGGTGGGTAAAACATTAGGCACATGAACTCATTGGTTCTCTTGTTGGAAAATATCATTTACCACATCCCATATAAGATTGCCCAGCTCGAGATCAATCTTTAAAGCCAGAAATGATCATACTCCAGTGTGAGATATGATGTGAGCAGTTCAATCGCGAACTTCTCATGATGAAAATCACTCCTATCGGTAAGTAGGAAAATGATTGATCGAAGATCAAAAGATGAGACGAAACATATTGAAAAAATCAGCATGATAGCGGTACTACCACTACTCTTTTCTCAATATGATCGTCATACAAATAGAAAGATTCATAATCCGGAAAGAGAAATAATACCAGAAACGGGTAGTGTACTTGCACTACTATTCACTTCCAAAACAAAGAAGAAATGTTTCAGATTCATGGTGAAGAATTATCAAGGGTTAGCCTCTTCCAAGAAAAGGTTAAGAGATGTTGAGGAATACTTTGTCATGAACATCGAAAGAAGAGCGGATTATCTTTATTGCTTCGCTGTTAGCACTAAGAAGATGGACATTCAACAATTTTTCACGAAGGGATATCGTCTAGATTGTTAAAGAATATCGGTATCAATCCCCTCCAATTACTGGGATAACAATCCCTACCACTCTAAGAGACATCTCACATCGAGGTGATGCAATCGGCATAATCGATGTTCTCATAAGAATCATCATCACTCGAAGTAGAATCATCGTTGGAATCGATGATAGTCTCAGAATGTTCTTTGAAAGCTTCAAGAGGAGTAGGATTGTTACAAAGAGGCACATCACACACGCTGTCGGGAATACCCTCGGACTCACTTGGGATTGGGACAAGGTTCTTACACTAACTTAATAACTCATCCGAATACCGTTTGCCTGAATAGTGTCCAAGATGCTACGAGCCCCCATACTTAGAGAGTTAACGGGCTCCTCGGTTGGTAAGACGGGTGTGATTGCAATGGTATAGTCCTCGTCATCATCGTAGCAAATGGGAATCTTCCAATATCGATCTTTGGCCTCTTGCTCTTCCTCAATTCGCTTTTCTTCTTCCTTCTTTTGCAATACTTTGACCAAACCATATCACATAGGCTGATGTCATTTGCTCTATAAGCTTGTTTAGAGAATTAAAGAAACTCCTTTTGAGCATTGAAAAGGCTTAATTTTGAACATGGAGATTGATGATTGACGCATATGATTGTGGGGTTGGAAGGTCAATCCAAAGAATTTATAATCATAGCAAGAAATATTGCTCATGATAATAGCTTCACTCATTGGTTTTACATTGGTAAGTTTCATGAACAGTCCCCCGCAATTTCACAACAAGGATATTGTTGTGGAAAACATGAGAAAATTTTACGGGAATTAAAGTCTTGATTGATAACCCTATTCTTGGATAGATAAACAGAAGCTTGAGGTGTACATTAGTGATCCATAACGAAGCATCGTTCCCGATAGGCAAATTCACACAAGAGTACATAGGAAGTGTGGATGTAGGGTTGAAAACGTTAGGAGAATCATCAACAAAGTTAGGTTTGGAATCATAAGTGAATGAATTCTCATCTCCGAACAAGATGTCGGTTGAACACTTGGCAAAGTCTGTGGAACTCATTAACGGTTTGATTGTTGCATGGTTCCGGTTTAGAGATAATCGGAATTTTCGGTGGACAATTATAACCAATATGAGCACCATTCCCACAAAGACATACAATGCAATCGTTGACAAAATTTCGTCTAACGAATCACCACACGCGTAACAATAATTGTGTTTAATTTGTGGAGGACTTTGTGAAGAAAATTACACGGGGGCCTTTTACAATGAATGTCTCTTATTATCAAGTTAGTAATAGTCATTGGAATGACTTGGAAGTGTCTCGAAATCTAAAACTTCCATCCACTGTCTTTTACGTATTAGAGCACATTGTCGACAATATAACCACATGAACCAGGTCTCCACAATCGAGATAAATATTTTTTCAATTTGAAGGGGTCTTTTGAGACAGAGTCGGGTAATGGAACAAGAATCTTTGTCCTTCAAGACTCATTGTATAGATAGTTAGTTTTTTTGTATTTGTGATGTTGTATCCTTTAGGACAAAATACAGTCTTGGTGTGCAATTATCACAAGATGAACATCTTTAATCGCGAAAAGGAAATCCAAACGACGATTGAGTGACGCCATAAAAGAATTAAACACAGGGGTTAAGAAAAGAAATTAAATGGATAAGAAGAAAAAGAAGGTTATTTTTTGCTTTTTGATTAGATTTTTAAGGCAACATATTTTATTAACGGACAAAATGAGATAAGACAACTTAAACCAATAATCAACTCGTTTCACGGTAGCTCTCTAAAAGAAAAACGCACAAAGGAGCGGAGGAGCGGGAAAAAGCTTGAAACATTATAAAACCATCTCCTTTCGGGTCTGGAAGTTTCCTTGAACAACCCTCCTTATACCCCTCTTATAGTTTGTTTATCAATTAAAGGTGAGCCGTATTTCACAAGTGACACAAATGCAAGTTTTAAATCTTTTGTTCGGGAACTTATTATGATAATGCTTCAGGTGAAAGCATTATATTGATGATGATTTTTATTGATAATTAAGGATAATGTTTTTATATTTTTGATTTTTTGATTTTTTGATTTTTTGATTTTTGATTTTTTTATTATACTAATACTAATAAAAGAAATTGGAAAATATTTTTGTGTTTTATATTTTTATAAATAAAAGAAAATATTCACAACGGGAAAATTAACTTCACGAGGGAAGGGTCTTCAAACACTAATCGTCAAACAAACACGAAAATCGTTTCACAGCCTCCCCGGCAGCGGCGCCAAAAACTGATCGGTCTTGAAACTAACCTTTAATATATATAAATAAATAAATATAAATATATAATAAGGGTAATCTCAAAAATCAATAAAATCAATTGTAGTAAACCGGGAGTATCAGTTTCTTACTTCGTTATCCACAAAGTTTAAAACCGGACCCGGGTCGTTTTTCCCAACGAGGCGTGAATTTGAAAATCGAGAGTCGGTTTGAATTTCAATGCTTGAATTGAAATAAAGATTATGGAGGGGGGGTTGAGTTTTCTAAAAACAACTAATAATAGCACAAACTGAATAAACGAAAACCCTTAAACAAAAGAAATTTAAGAAAACGCAAAAACGAAATTTTAAACCTAAAGTACGGGAGAAGCCATAAAAAGAGGCAAATGATTATCTTAAAATTCTACAGGAAGCATAAATAAGGCATAAGAATGAAATCCTAAGTCTACAGGATCAAAAATTAAGGCAATTAGGCTTAACTCACAAAAACGAGAACGAAAATTAAAAACGAACGCGACTTAAAAACAAATATGAAAATTAATTCCTAAAGTGAATTTTCACTTCTAAACTACTCTAGTGACTAAAATGAAGAATAAAAAAAACTAGACTAAAACTGGAGCGAAAACAGCCCTCAAAAATGAGAAAACAAAAAACGAGGTCGAAACCCGTTCTTTAAAAAGTAAAATTTTGCAAAAATGACCCTACGAAAGTTTTTCTATTTTTCCTACGTGTTAACTGATAAAATAAAATTTTCTAAAAAAGAAAAATATTTTTTTTGATTTTTATTTGATTTTTTATGATTTAAAAATTGTTTTAATAAAAATAAATGATTAAAAATAGTAAAATAAATGGGAAAAATCTGAAAAAATGCAAGAAAATACTTTGATGTATGAAGAATGCAGGAAAATACTGTTTGGAGTGACAAACAACTTATAAATAAGCAGCAAATAAGCCACAAAGGGCTGAATGACTTATGGGCTAAAAAGAGGTAAAGGAATTTTTTGTGCAAACAAAGTTGAAAAAGTCCCAAGGGCACGTTTGTTAGCAGAGGTTGTGTAAGGCTTTGAGAAGGGGGAGGTCGCGGGTTCAAGTCCTGGCCTACACTATTTGTAAATTATTATTAATTTTTTTTTTAACTTTTTGCACAAATTTAAAGAGAACATGTAAATAAGCATTTTTCTCAACTATGACTTTTTATGAATGCTTATGAATAATTCAGAAAAGCACTAAGAAAACAGACAGTTTGATTTTATACGCCAAAATGACACTTAAGCTAACTATGAGGCTTATTTAGAGCTAATGAACAACTAGTGAGAAACATAAGCTAAAACACATACCTTAATCTATACCTAATAAGTACTAAGGGACATAAATAAGCAGAGAAACTAAACTTAAAGGCATTTTAAAAGCTAATAAGACAGAGGACCAAAAAACAGATTCTAAGAGGGCTAAAGGCAGGTTTTAAGCTAAGTCTAAAAGATCAATAAGCCCATGACTTAAGCTGAAAATTTAAAAAAGATAGTGACTAGTTTCCAAGGAACACATAAAAAGTTAAAAATAAGCAAAATGGCTAGAGATATAAGCTAGAAAAGAGGGCTAAAAAATGGCAGAATGGGGATTTTAACTATATGACTAAATAAGTAAAACTGTTAAGCATTTTTGGGTAAATAAGCTAGAAGCTAAACTAACTAAGCTAAGAAATGGCTAAAACCTAACTAATAAGCAACTACTAACAAGAATAAGCCTAGAGGATAAACTAGAAAAGCCTAAAAAAAATAAGCTATAAAGTAAAACTGACAGCCCACACAACCCCAATGAGGTACATTTTGGCTAATCTTTAAGCTAACAAACCAAAATGCTAGGGCTTACAACCTAGAAAAAGCTAAAGACACACCTACTGATTTTAAGAAAAAGCAAAAATAAAGCATTTTTAAAAACAAATAAGCAAGAAAAAGGATTAAGAAAAAGGGCTGTTTGGCTTTATTACATGCTGATGTGGTTTCTTGCACAAACATAAGGCTAATTGCAGCCCAAGAATTAGTCCTATAAATAAGCTCCTAAGTGAAAGATAAGCTAGAACAAGTAAAATTAACACTACTAACTATCTATGAATGCACAAATCAGAACCTATAACAAACTTTAGCTTATCTATTTCTAAGATTGAAATGAAACTTTAGAACAAAAAAGAATAACTTACAGAATATACTAAAACCACAAGGTAAATGCATACTAAAACTTAACCACAATACTGCACTTATGGCTTAAAAACTAAGATGAAAATGGCAACAAAAAGCACTTGATCAAATCCTAGGAAATTAAGTTGATTATTCAACTAGAAACCCACATATTTAAGCTTAACTTTTCAAAACCTCAAAAATGAGTTTTAACTTTAGAAAACTTAAAAGAACTGAACAATAGACTTATTTAAACTTAGCTAGAGTTGACTGGAAAACTATGAGCAAGTTTTTAACCATTTTGACCCATTTTGGGTCTTGTCCCAAACACCCCTTTATTTTCATGAGTTTTGCTTTTTAACTGATTATGCAGTAAAACATGTAAGGTTTTTATTAAAAATTATTGAAAATGACTAAATGAAGGATTTCAAACAGATTTTAGTATTTTTGGGTCACTGGTGGCGGTCCCATAAATGTCCGGGCGGCCCCCTAATATATCTGGGGGCCGTCACCTTTATGGGGGCCGCCTGTCTGTTTCAGCAGAATTTGGAAAACTTCAAAAAATCATATATAATTAACTGTAAGTCTGTAGAAGTCGTGCCACCCGCCATTTCGAAGATAATTAAGTATACTTTCATTTAAAAATACTTCCAAGTCTTTATTCTAAACTTAAATAATTCAGAAATACAAAATACTACATAGTGATCAAAACTTTAAGTTCCGTTTTAATGTAAAACTTGTATTTTACATTTACCTTTGAGTCGGGCATTTCTAATTGATATATCTTTGAAAAATAGTGTATTTGTCCTTTCAAAATATTGATCTTAATTAATTTTTGAAATGGGGAAGAACAAATTTAATTTCAAATCAAATCAAGCTAAGTATACATCGTTATATCTAATACACAAAAACAACGACGAATATCCTTATGTGTATGCTAGATGATTATGTGTGTTTACTTTTATTTCAACTTGGTTAATAGATATTAATAAGTAATCATTACTGTTTGAAATTGAGCTAATTATATATCTAAACACATGTGCTATGTATGCTATTTGTATGTTACTAGTTTTCGGATTATGCCTAATAAGAATTACGCTAGATTTCTTGCGTTAAGTTGCAAAATTGTTTGTGCATTGCATATAGGCATAGATCATTATATTTACAAGTGTTACATAAACATCTTGTAAATCATTTTGAGTGTAGTAACCCACTTATGAATGAGATTTTAATAGTTTGTCAAGTGTGTGGAAAAATAATGTCCTAAGATCATATGTTAAAACCCATCATTAAAATATTTCCAACACATTATCTCTCTTCCAACAAAATGTCTAAATATTTTCATCATCTTGCGTTGTTTGATCTCGGGTTGGTTAAACAAAATAAAAGATTGTATTAATACATTGGTAATTAAGTAAAAGAAAATATATTTTTAAACTTTGCTTGTGCTTGCATTGTTCTAACACACACACATAATTATATTCTTTTTATAAACGTATAATATTTTACAAAAGATGTGTGTTGTATAAAAATGGTTAAGAAAATCATTTATATACTCATAAAATGTCAAAAACTATGCATACTATACATATCAACAAATAGTTTTTCGCACAAGCAAAATATATAACAATCTTGAAGTAAGAAATTAACTTGTCATTATTCATCAACCTAACACTTACAACTAGTCTTAGGATTAGTGGAACACACTATGAAAATCTTTATTTGTCTTCTTTTAAAAGAGTGTTCGTGAGGGTCAAGAAAGATTTCGAATACATATCAACTCATTATTCAAACTATGATTGATGTGATTATCGAATCTAATTGACAAGTTTTCGAGTATGGATAAGAAATCGAATTCTTATTTGTCTAGCTTTAAGACTATATCAAAATATAACAAGAGATATTATCTTAAACCTACATACTCAATCATACTCGATTGATATGAAAATAACGACATCCATTCCAAGACGATAAGAATATGCATCGGATCATAACTCACACTTGTGTAGATGATGTCATATTGAGTCTACTTGTCTAATAGTTGTGTTCCAAATATTTGGAAAATATATGCATAAAATACACAATGAAGTAGGATTGACGACTTGAATGTTTTGTCCAAAATATTCAAGTAATTTACCTTGCAATGCAATTGGTAAAGTCGTCATCTCCAAAAATCCAGACATGAGCAAATGCACAACATATGTAACTTTTCTCAAACAATTCAAAAGCACAACTCAAAACTTAAACTATTTTCTCATCAAAACCCTCTCTTACTTTATTAAATAAGCATAATATTTCTTCTTTACCAAATGAGAACCCTTTAACCATCTAAGGTTAGGATTAGGAAGAATTGAACATATTCCACAAACCATTTTTGTGCTTTCTCTCAATAAGTGCTCGTAAGAGGATTTTGAATATATTTGGATGGGCTGATTATAGGTTGGTTAGTATTTTAGGCCTTAAAATACAGTGGTGAAGTGGTAGATTGGTTCTATCTAAGATTAGAACTCGACATCTAGCTTAGTGTCGAAAAATAATGTAAGCGAAAACGTGGTTTTATGTGTTTAGGTCACAAACTAATGATTGTCTATTTAGGTCATAAAGACATAACGGGTTTGTTTTACCACAAGAAGAACTCGACATCTAACTTAGTGGTCGGTAAAATAATGTAAGCATTGGTAATAGAGGTTTCTCCGCCGAGAAGGGAGCTTGTTGACTAGTGAAGTAACTCTCGAGTTGGGTACTTGAGGAGTGGAGTAGGGCGAAGAGGAGCTTCATGACCGAACCACTATAAATCATCGTGTCGGTTTGCATTTCCTTTTACCTTTCTCTTTACTTATGTCTTTACATTTATCGCTTTTTACTTTATCACTTGCATTGTGCTTATGACCTGTTTAATTGCGGTGTATGTTGTGTTTAGTCCATGGTCGTGTAGCTTTTGTAGAAAACATGTATTGTGGATATGATTAGTAGAATATGCGTTTATGTTATTGTAAATCCATTATCGACACTTCTCATATGGTGTCAAACTTGATTGTGAGTTTTGATACAATAATCAAAGTGAGAAAACCTCTTCGGGAGGCGTCCCTTTAAATAGGGCGCCCCCTGATGACTGGGCGGGCCCCCATATAATTATGGACCGCCGACAGAGAGTGAAATAATAATTGATACAGAAGATTAAATTTTTTAAAAAGGAAATGTATTCCCACCCCCCTCTACGGTTCCACAAGTTAATTACGTCTGCTCTAAGCACATGACACTAGGCCAACATGTATGTTATGCATTTTTAATAGCAAATAATGTGCCCGTAATAATGTTCAACCGCACATCCAAATTGTTTCCGACATGTATACATTCGTCGTATTTGGTACCATTAAATTCCGAAACTATGAGCGCTACTCACCCGAACGGGAATGTCAAATCCCAAATAGATCTATTCATAACATTCCGCGCTTACAATATCCCGTAAATTAATAGTTTTCATTCATGATCATGGCTTAATTCTTATCATCTGTTTTTTATGCGTTTTCATACGCTTATTTAAGTTTTTATACTTTTCTTACGTTTTCATCCATTTCTATCACTTAGCTTCACAAAATACATACAATGATCGAAATTTGAAAGTTTGATGACACAACGAGAAAAAGAAAAATTCAGTACACATAATAACAAAAAGTGGCAAACATAATATATTTTCAAGCAATTAACCCTTAAATATAATATGTTCATAATCAACATGATAAATGGTCAATATTGGTGTTTGAATCGCATTTTGCAACATAACTCTTAGAGCATCCACTATGATAAACCTTTAGAAAGGTTTGTAATTGTGTTATGACATTAGTTTATAAACTTTTCTTTATAAACCCGATTCTCACTATGTATAAATTTTTTCAAGTTTTATAAATATATCATATAATTCAAATGCATCAAATTATGAAAAGGTTCAATATTTTAAACTTCTTCATGCCACACAAGCTTAAATAGATGTTTACTATGGTTTATAAGTTTTTAAACCTTTTCATAATTTTATAGACCTTTCATAAATGTTAAAAATATTAAAAACAAAGAAGATAACCTTGAATTCTCGATTCAAGTTTAAACAACATCTTTTTTGATCAAGAATACAAGATCACAAGGATCTACTACACCTACTATTACACCAAAGAAAGGAGGAAGAGACAATATTCTCAAAAAGGATCGATCTAGACGGCTTATTAACATCAAAAGTAGAACGATTCCGAAATCCCCAAATAAACCACCAAGCAACGTAGAAGACTCATTCCAAAAAACCTTTAACTGAACCCGGAAGACGAATAGAAGAGAACCACTCGTCCCATTCTGAGAACGAACGCCAAAGCTGGAAATCGATCTCCCACCAACGGCAAACACGATGCAAAACCTCCTGAGATAGAGAACATACGTTTTTATTTTAGTATTGTAATTTGTATCATTATGTTTTTTTATCATGAGTGAAATTTTAATTTAAAAAAAAATGTTAAGAGTCGCCATAGCGGGCACCATTACTAGCATTTGGGCTTGTGTGTAATTTTGGAGAAAGAAAACACAATTGACGTTGATGTAGCAGGTGTGATCGCTGAAAATAAGGGTCATCATTACCATTAGTTTAATAGACAAAGATGCCATTATACTTTCTAAAAAAGTAGTAAATTTTAATTTATTCATTTAAATTACTTATCTTATAAGAAGAATTTTGTTTTGTAATTTAAGTGTGAAACAGAGTGATTCGAACGTTTATTTTTGATGAAGTTATGTAACATAAATGTCGTATTTTTATAAGTTACATGTATCTATATTTTTGTAATCGTGTTTTAAATTCAATTGTTTAAGTAAATAAAAAAATTGTATCTTTTATAAATCAAATGACATTTTTGTCTAGCACAAGTGATTTCACATGTATAAAGTCAAAAAAATTTGTGTATCAAGCAAGGTTATAAGTAGCGTGAAGCGTGGCGTGGCGGCATAGCCAAGCCTCAAACTTTAGCGTGAGGCGTTGCATCATAGCGTTTTTCAGGCGTGACTCAAGGCGGCAAAAAATATTTATAAAGTGATCAATATTAGTTAGCTAGTAGACTTAAAATTGAGTTATGGAGTTACTAAGCCCGAATCCTATAAAACTCAAATCATAAATACATGTAAAAAAGCTCAAGTCCATGAATTCTTTTAAAAGCTTCAAAAGAAGGGGCGCTATAGCGCGCTTTATCACGCCTTATCGCGCTTTATTGCACGCTACGCCTAGAGATGACACATTGACCATTTTCGTAACGTGGAGGCCACGCCTCGCGCTATGACGCCGCTATAGCGCGCTTTTTAGTGTTAACAACTAATTGATTACTAATTGATTGGCAAGAGATATGTGAAACTATATGTGTTGTATTCCTCAAATCATACGTATAAATAGTTACAAGATAGGCTTGAGCCCATAAGATTACAACTCATCCCATAAATGTATAGCTAAGGATATGACTAATTGATTGGCAAGAGATATGTGTTAACAACTAATTGATTGGCAAGAGATATGTGTTAACACTCCCCCGCAGTTGGAGTGGGAGGGCACCGAACGCTCAAACTGGATCTAAATTCTTCAAATAATGCTGAAGGTAACCCTTTGGTGAAAATATCCGCAAACTGATAACGAGAAGGTACATGAAGAACACGGACCTGACCAGCAGCAACCAAATCACGGACGAAATGTATGTCAATCTCAATGTGCTTCGTACGCTGATGTTGAACAGGATTGCATGATAAATAAACAGCACTGACATTATCACAATAGACAAGCGTAGCAGAAGACAGTGGAGTATGTAATTCACGTAAGAGATTCCTCAACCAACAAGTTTTAGCAACAGCATTGGCAACACCACGATACTAACGCTTAGCGGACCAAGAGACTAAATTGTTTCCAAGAAAAACACAATACCCTGAAGTCGATCTCCGAGTGGTGGGACAACCAGCCCAATCCGCATCATAATTAGCAACCAAATCTGAGGTAGATGAAGAAAATAACTGCAAACCATAATTCAGAGTACCCTGAACATACTGCGAAATCCTCTTAAGAGCAGAGAGATGAGGCTCCCGAGGATCATGCATATGAAGACAAACCTGCTGAACTGCATAAGAAATATCCGGTCTAGTAAAAGTGAGATACTGGAGAGAACCTGCAAGACTTCGATACAAAGTCGGATCAGATACCGGATCACCATCAATACCTAGTTTAGACTTAGTATCAATAGGAGTCCGACTAGGATTACAAGTCTCCCATATGTGCTTTCTCCAAAATCTCAATAGCATACTTCTTCTGAGATAAAAATAAACCTGAGGAATCACGCGTGACAGAAATACCCAAAAAATAGTTAAGAGGACCCAAATCTGTCATAGCAAATTCCTGATGCAAGGAGCCAATAATCCGCTGTAATAAACCCTCAGAAGACGCAGTGAGAACAATATCATCCACATATAATAACAAATAAGCGGTATCAATCCCCTGTCTGTAGATAAATAGAGATGAGTCACAACGACTATGAGAAAAACCAGCCCGAGTAATATAAGATGCAAAGCGCTGAAACCAAGCCCGAGGGGCTTGCTTGAGCCCATAAAGAGACCGCTGTAACAAACAGACATAATCAGGATGAGCAGAGTCCCGAAAGCCCGGAGGCTGATACATATAGATAGTCTCAGAAAGATCCCCATGAAGAAAAGCATTCTTGACATCAAGCTGATGAATCGGCCAATGTCGAGAAGCAGCTAAACTCAGAACAGTCCGAATAGTACCCGGTTTAACAACCGGACTAAATGTCTCATCCACATCAACTCCTTCCACCTGTGTACTACCATTCGCCACAAGAGGAGCTTTGTAGCGACTTGCCATCAGCCAAAAATTCATGACGGAAAAGCCACATACAACGAACAATATTGGTGTCCGTCGGTCGGGGTACTAAAATCCAAGTGTTATTTTTAATAAGTGCAACTAAAGTCTAAGTTTTGTTTTTAATAAGCGCAGTATATTCATCACGCATAGCATTTTGCCAATTTGGATCATTAAACGCATCACGATAAGATTTTGGTAAAGGAGAGACCGAAGACACATGTAAAATTAAGACGTCCAGATGGACGGGTAGTCCTGACACGGAAACGCTATACATGGGTAAACCAAGTCAGGGTTTGGGTTAACTGGGAGATTTTGGATAATAGCGGGTGCATGTTGATCCGAAACGGTTGTGTTTTGGTGTGTGATCGCTCTCCAAACACACTATATATATAATATATATAAGGATTAGGATACATTTATAGTATAGTATAGTATTTTCCGTCGGGTTCTAGAAATCACTTTTAACCAATCGCAATTATCAAAAACATCTGGTGCGTTTCTTGCGTAGAGTGATGGAAATCTACGTTAAGATTGTAAATCGCGCTTGATTAATTCATTAAGTTTTTGGGTTTGGTTTATAATTACTAATAGGGAACCGCATATAAGGGAAAACTGAACTTTTGGATTTAAATATTTTTTAAACTAATATTAATTTTTAGATTAAAATCTACAAGATTATACTAATAATTGATCTAAAAATAGATAATAATGACGAAAAATGCTTGCTAAGTGGACGTCAAAATGTTTCATTAAAAGTGCGGGTTTTAAGGTTTAACGATATTGAATCCGTTTCGAAAACATATTTCAAGAAATTAAATGACAAGTAAAAATTAAAATGCTTTTTCAAAATAATTGGACAAGTAAAGTAATGTGCTTTTTTAACATAAATGAAAGTATTTAATTGCATTAAAAGCTAAATTACTGGTCATGTAAATTGGAAATTTAACTGACTATTATTTTTTTAAAACCTTTTTAAAACCCGCACTTAAATTCCAAATTATTAATCACTTAGCCTAGCATATGGAATACTCACTTATCTTAAATACCCGCAATAAACAATAGCAAGCATATATATATGTTCAACTCCATAACTTTTTTAAGCTAATTGATCTAAAAACTACTAGTACTTAAAAGGGGAAAAAAGGGTAACCGTATGAAGAACCACACGATATAAAACCATCAGGGATCTTACAAAACTTAATCAACAAATAAGTTTATCACTTTATGCTTTTTACTGTACATAATTAGCTGAATAAGGTGTCCAAACAGTGTTATCTATCATTATTTTCATATAAACTAATAAAAGATCAATACTTTATCTATTTATCAAAATTTAATAAGACCCTATTAAGCTCCGGTCTTAGACTGTAGATGGATGGAATAGACAATAAGGACATGCTAAAGTTAAAAACAAATAAGCTAATAAAAAGATGAAACTTTAGATCTAAAATCCACCTGAAACTAAGGTGTTCAATCAAGTGAACTCGGATCGGGTATATGTAAGGATTTAGATCTAAAAAAAATAAGCTAGAATTAAAAAAAACTAAATTTGTAAAAACAAAACTATATTTAAACTAATAAGCTACTTTTAAAACTATTTAATAAACTAGATCATAACCAGTAAAATAAGCCATTGAAAACATACTTTAACTAACTAAAAGCTGTTTTTAGATCTACGTATCCCTGACATAATAAGCTCTTGACTAATAAGGGTCGCTCCAAGACTCCTAAAGAATATGCCGTGTAGAAGACTCATGCAACACCCTTATTTAGCATTCGATCGAGCTATTAAGCAAGAAATAAGCAAAAATAAGGAAAAGAAAATGAATAAGCAAAATGCTTTATTTTTGGATAATCATGAGCATTGATTTAACTCAACTAAGGCCAAAAGGACAGACTATATTTGAAGTAAGAAATAAGCTTAGGAGAAAACTAGAAGCAACATGAACGCCAAAAAAAACTTAAAAAATGAAAAAGAAATGTAAATAGCAGGAAATAGAAAAAGAATATGCCATGAGTCAATACACGCACTTTAATCTTAAATTCATCTTCATTAATAAGCTTGTATCAAAGAAAAAGTGGATTACACAATTAAGCTTATTAAGCTATAAAGCGTTTACAATAAGCATAAAAATACTATATACTATACTATTACTCAAAATCAAAGACTCTAACATATATTCTAATTTTTAATAAACTAAATCTAACAACCTCCATTTCTTCCCTACAGAACTAGTGATGCGTGCACTTTTTTGATGCGTGCTCCATTTATAGCCTCCAAGTGGGAGGGGCAATTTCGTCCTTTCAAGCCTTCATCCAATGATATTGCTGGATCTAGGGGTATTATAGACTTTTTGCACTCCACCAACCGCCTCATGATTGCCAATGATTGGCACGGATCCATACACGCCTGACCTCGTACTGACACACGCACACCTCGTACTGACACACGCCAGTGCCACGTGTCACGCTCTGATTGGTCCAGCCGCCACCTGAACAGTACCTCGTACTGACGTGTTCTGCCACCTCGTACCTCGTACTGACATGTCAGTCTGTACCTCGTACCTGCAAATCTGACATTCAATCATTAGATGGCCACGTGTCACCACCTTAGTGGTGCCACGTGGCGTAAACACTGTTCACACCGTCGCCGGTCAACCTCCGGTCAACCGCCGCCGGACCACCGGTCAACGGTAGTCAACGGCGGCAGTCAACGGTGGTCAACGACGGTCAACGCCACGGACCACCGGTCAACGGCGGCGGTCAACGACGGTCAACGGTGGCGGACCACCGGTCAACCACCGCTGGACCACCGCCGGACCACCGGTCAACGGTGGTTGACCGCCAGTCAAGGCGGGTCAACAGTTGGGCCGGGTCAAGTCGGGTCATGGGCCGGGTCAAGTCGGGTCATGGGCCGGGTCCGGGTCCGCCACGTGGCATGCCACGTGGATGCTGAGGTGGATAATGAGGGGATAACACCCTCAAGCATGGATCGAACTAGTGACCTCTTGGATAAGAGCTAATGCTCTAACCGGTGGGCTAGAGCATAGCCTCATATAATTATATGCAAAGTTTAATATATAACCCCATTTTAACTTGGTCTGGTCCATTATAACTAAAGGTTCAAACAGGGACGAAAAAGGTTCAAAATAAAAAGGTTTAAATATAAAAGGCCGGTACCGTTGGACTCGTTTTTTCGTGCTCTTTCCAATGGTGTGATCGAGGAATATTCACGACTTCGTTTGAACCTCGATAAACGTGAAAACGTCGTCGAAAGTCACCCGAATTTTACCGTTTTTGCTTCGTTTTCAATCCTTTGTACCTGTAAGACATAAAAACACAATACAAACATATTTGCAACATAATTATCTATATTTTAGTGTTTTTAGTCCTTTTATAGTGTTTTACGGGTTATAAAAGATGTGTATTTTAGCGTTCATCAAATTCCCCCACACTAAACCATTGCTGGTCCCTCACGCAATGTAAATAAAACAATACCCGAAAATAAATAATTTTATCCGCTTTAAACTTATGACCCCCTCACAATCAAACAAGAACAGAAAAGGTCCATTAAAAGGTTCAAAAATCATCTAATTCGCAAGCACCCCCGTTTTAACCACTTATTAAATAATAATAACTAAGATAATAATTTTTAAAAAGGCTTAAGAATAGGAGTTCGTCATCCTTGACTTTTCACAATCCCCAAACTAAGCTTAAAACGAAATCACTGCTAAGTACAAGTTAGGATGCTAACACTACTCATATTTGTAACTTGTAAACTTTTCACTCCCGACAATTATTAATTATTAGGTGAATGTGCTATTTTGAATTTCAACCATGGATCAACGTTATTCAAAAACTATGTTTCACGTTCCACCCGAGAAGATTGATTTTGAAGGCGAGATCATCCCATGTAGCGATTTTCGTCTCGGCACATCCCAACCTCATCGGCTAAGTGACCGGGCTTTTGACACCTCACGGAGACTAGTATCGGGACTCACGGACCTTCGGTTTCAAAATCTCTAAGGTTTTCCGTTTACACATATCTTATTTGAAAAATCACAATCATAAAACGAATTAGTCTTAGTCCAAAAGCATATTTAAATTTAATAAAAATAATTTTCCACTTACTAAGCAACATAAACTATTAAACCTCGGTCCTTTAGAAGGCTACAACATCGGCCACGCCTCCGACACGATGTAGCAAACATATTTCGACCTTGGATTATTATCATTATTATATTTTTTTCATACAATTTTTTTTTGCTATAATCATAATATATCACCGGTGCCTTTTATCTCGAAGCCACATCGATACCCTTAAGCTCCGGCCTTAGATGTAGAAGGATGAAATAAGAAATAAGACATGAAAAGTTAGAACAAAATAAGCTAATAAAAAGATGAAAACTTTAGATCTAAATCCACCCGAAACTAAGGTGTTCAATCAAGTAAACTCGGATCGGGTATATTTAAGGATTTAGATCTAAGAAAAATAAGCTAGAATTAAAAAAAACTAAATTTATGCTAAAAAATAAGCTAGAAATATAAGATCTATTATTTTTAGATCTAATCCACCCGAAATTAAGGTATTCAATCAAGTGAAATCGGATCAGGTATGATTAAGGATTAGATCTATATAAAGAAAAAAATAAGCTTGAATAAAAATAAGCAATCAAAAAATAAGCGAGTCGACAAGAGGTTATTCTACTTATTATGACACCGGCCCCCACCTTATATGAAGACTTCAACATCGGCCACGCCTCCGACAAGATGAAGTAATCTGGCGAAGATATTTATTCTACTTATTAATTATTTATTTATTTATTTGCAACATTAATCGAAGAGAAAATACATTTTTAGAAAATTTAAATATAAATTTGAACTAAGACTAAATTTATTGATATCGACTACATTCTTTATTCAAAAATAGTTGATTTAAGTCTAATTTTCAAAGATAGCACGTATTATTAGTCAAATTAGAAGCTTATGGGAGGAAAAGCGACAAATTACATACATGAGCTCTTAAGATTTCCAAATAATCATTGTTTAGCATCCAACTTCTAATTAACACTATCATTTTTCATTCTTTGCAAAATTTTAAAGTTAAGCAAAAGCTAAGTCTAAAAAGCTAAGGGGAAAGCTAGAGTTTTAAACTCAGTCAAATCAAAAGCTACCTAATTCTACGGGCCTACTTATTACTATATATTTATATTTTTATTATTATTATTATTATTTTTTTTATATATATATATATATATTTTTTTTTATATATTATATATATATATATATATATATATATTATTTTTTTTTTCAATAATAAAAAATTTTAAAATTTTGGTCAAAACGGGGTTGCACGGGACACAGCAAGGCACAGGTATGATCACATTTTGATAGAAATCCCCCCCCCCCCACACTTAGAATGGAACATTGGCCTCAATGTTCAAAAAAAATATCGGGTTTTACCCCCACACGTAGGAACGAAAAAGGCAAATGCAAAAAATTCCAAGTGTGAAAAGGGAAGCACAATAATATTCATGATCAGGATTAAGGATTCTAAAATAAGCAAAGACCGGACGATTGGAGGATTGAAAACGAGCACGGGTCTTCATGATCTTAAGGAATCCTGCAAAAAAACGATACCACAAACCATAGAAAGAAGCACGCCCCCACACTTAGGCTATAAAATCACACGCTTATTTATTAAGAAAAGAAAATAAAAAGAAGAAAAGACACGGGTTGCCTCTCGAGAAGCGCTTATTTTTGTGCGAGTCTCTAGCTTGACTCCCCCCGAATTCCTTTGTCCTTGGGGCAGAAACAGATGAATAGAAAAATCACCATTGGATTTTCATATGCCACCGGCTTAAGAGAAGAAAAATGAAATGTGGAAATGCCGGGGTAAAAAATAGTGTCCTCACTCCTGGTGGAGCAAGATAAAAGAGAAAAAAATACCAGGGTTGAACACTTTGTCCTCGTTTTTGGATGAAAACGGGAGCAAAAGGTCAAACACTGGACAAAGGATGGGTTGGGTCCCAAAAGATTAGGCATAAGAACATCGTGTTCAGAAATGTCACCCACCACTTTGTTAGTAACAACGCCCGCATCGGGATCAAAATTAAAGCAAATCTCAACATCCGGTGGTTCCGGAGGAGGACGGGGAAGAGATGGATCATCAAAATGATCAAGAGAAAATGACTCATTTTCGGGAAGGGGAGGGGAGTCATTGCTAAGCAATTCTTCAAGAAAACGAATATCCCCTTCTGAGTCATAGTCGTCGATCTCAATGCCCGGTGGCATCGAGTCATCGGAAGCAGAGAAAATAAAGTCGATCTCCTCCATAAGAGAGTCACTATCCTCAACGGGGATAGGAGGTGGAGAGAGAGACTCGACAATCGTATCAGCAATTTCAGAATTACGTTCTTCCGGCGGTCGTGGAGATGAATTATCATACGACAAATTCTCAGCAAGACGAATTTCTTCCTCAGGTTCCGAGTCGGTATCAACAACTCCCGGTGGAATTGGATCGGTATGAGCGAGTTCACCGGAGAACTCCTCGAGAAGATAATCAAACTTAGGAGAAGAATCGATTAAATAACACCGGGTTAAGCAAAGATTCGATCAGATAAGACTCGGCATTAAAACAATGTGGATCTATCTTAGTAGAAATGATTTCTTCATCAAAAAGAGGGTTCGAATAAATTTTGAAATTTTCTTTCAGAACGTCCTCATCAGAAAGTGACTCGTTGTCACTAGAGGTGAAATCGTCTTTTGAATCAAAGAGAGGATTCGAGAAAGTCGCAAAAGTCGGAGAAGATTCATCATTAACGGGCACATCACACTCACTTTCACCATCGGATAAATCCGCGGACTCACTTGGGTAAGGACAAAGCTCTTCAACACTATGACTTGATTGTGTTAACCGATTCCGTTACTGGAATCTAGTGTCAGAGATGCTCGTCCCTCCATTTATGAGAGAGTCCGGAATGGGTAAGTCGGGTGTAATTGCGGAAGGCCTAATTATATAACATTCCCTTATTTTATTATTTTCATCATAAATGGAAGGCATCCAAAGTTGTTGAACTTTTAAATCAAACCGTTTTTGATAATCATCACAATCACCGTCGGAAATAACGTCGGACTCACTTGGGATTGGAATAGGATCTTTAACACTAGATTCAAGTGAACCTTTTTGTGTGTCAAGATGCTTATCCCCCATTTTTAGAGAGTTAACGGTTTTCACATTTGGAGTGACGGGTGGAATAAAATCCGATAAAGGAATACGTTTAGTAGAAACTGTGAAATTACTTAAAGTCGGATCAATTCGTGATTTCCTTGAACGAATAGAAGCTTGAGGAATAGATTTTTCTCCGATATTTAAGCACTCTTGAATTTTACGTTTAGCTTCTAACTCCGCGGCCTCCTTTTCTTTGGCGATTCGTTTCTCTTCTTCTTGCCTCGCGGCTTCCTCGAAAATTCGTTTCTCTTCTTGAATTTTAATCATTTCTCGCAACATTTGCATCGTTTCCTCATGTACTCGATTTCGTTCCTTAATTTCCCGTTGTCGTTCTATCTCTTCGGCTTGAGTACATTGATAATCCATATGAATATACCTCCATAATTTTTTTGCAAATCGGCTCACCATGATCGCACCATCATTGGTTACATTAGAAATCGTCATGTAAATCACACAAAGTTACAACAAATATATTGACATTCATTGAAAATCATATTGTCATAAATTAATCACTAAAGTTTTGATTATACACGGTTTCGGTTCAAAATTAACCGGGAACTATTGACGGACAATCGAAACCGTCGTAATGATGTTTACCTAACAATTATTACAAAATATGTCGAATATTGTTGATGTGGGTCGGAAAAATTCGGAGAGTTGTCGAAAGAATTCGGATTACATCGTGGACAAAATGAACCGACAAATGGCTCTCCACACTCGTAGCAAGGTTGATAAAATGACATGTCGAAGAATTAAACAATTTAGAGGATAAGAAGAAAGAATTAAACGGATTTTAGGTTACGGAGATTATTTTTGGGGTTTTATATTTATTTTAAAGAAATTTTTTTTATTATAATAAAAAAAACGAGATAAGACAACTTAAACCTAATAATCAACAAGCTTCACGGTAGCTCTTTAAAAGAATTATCTTTTAAAGGTGAGCCGTACGTCGCAAGTGACACAAAAGGCAAGTTTTTGAATCTTTGGTTCGATTTGGGAACTTTTCAAGTTCACCGGAACTTATTTATGATAATACCTCAATTGAAGGTATTATATGTTGGTGTTCTTTTACCAACTTTGTTTATTTTTTATATATTTTTTTTAAGGAAATTTTTTTTATTTATTTTTTATTTTTTAAAAAAAATGGAAATAAAAATATTTTTGGATTTTTAAATTTTTATAAAAACGAAAATAAATTTCCCGAAAAAAGGTTCTTCAAGGCTCGAACACGAAACAATTCCCATAAAAACCCGCTAACATAACTTTTCCCCGGCAGCGGCGCCAAAAATTGATCCGTCTGAATTAACACACACACACAAAATGAAACAATCACACAAAAGAGCACACCACACACACACCACAACACACAACACACAACCCATATATATATATATATATATATATATATATATATATATATATATATATATATATATAATATAAATACGTAATAATAAGGAGGATAATCAATAATAGTATAGTAAGTATTTTCCGTCGGGTTCTAGAAAATTGCTTTTAACCAAATCAATTATCAAAAACCTCCCGGGTCGTTTCCCCCCTCGGCGAGAAGTGAATGGAAAATCTACGTTTACAAGTGTAAATCGAGCTTGATTAACCACTAAGTTTTTGGGGTTTGGTTTCTAAATCTAAAAAGGAAAGCATATAAAAGGGAACTAAACTTTACCGAATTTAACTATTTTAAACTAATATAAAAATTTTGAAGATTAAAAACTTACAAGATTATACTAAGATTGATCTAAAAGATATAAATGACGAAAATGCTTGCTAAGTGACCTGAAATGTTCATTAAGTGCGAGTTTAAGATTTAACAAATTAAAATCCTTCAAAAAAAAATTTTAAGAAATTAAATGACAAGTAAAGTAAAATTGCTTTAAAAATTAAATTGACAAGTATTTAAATTGCATTAAAAAATAAATGACGTAGTAAATTGGAAAATTCTAATGACTACTAATTTTTAAAACCTTTTTAAAACCCGCACTTAAATTCCAAATCACTAATCACTTAGCAAGCACTAATGAACTACTCACTAATCATAAACAAATAAACGAGCATCAATCATAAAGATCCAAACATAAACATTTAAGCTAAAAATTCTAAACTACTAGTATTTAAAAAGGTAAAAAGGATAACCGAATGAAGAACCGCAAAGATATAAACCACTCCGATCCTTACAAAACTTAATAAAACAAATTAAGGATATAACTTAAAAGCTTCTACTTCACTAATTAGCAAATAAAGGTGTCAACTTTATCTACTAATTACTTTCGTAAAAACTATAAAGATTAAAACTTTATCTATTTATCAACCTTATAAGACCCTTAAGCTCCGGCCTTAGATGTAGAAGGATGGAATAAGAAATAAGACATAAAAAGTTAGGACAAATTAAGCTAATAAGATGAAAACTTTTTTAGAAAAATAAGCTATTTTGAAAACTTTTATAAATATAAAACTAGATTTAATCTAATAAGCTACTTTTAAAACTATTTATTAAACTACATCTAAAAGTAAATAAGCCATTGAAAACTTTAACTACTAAAAAGCTTTTAGATCTACTAAACTTAAATAATAAGCTCCCGAAAATAAGGGTGCTCAAGACTTAAAGAATAAGCCGAGTAGAAGACTCATGACACCCTTTTTAGCATTCGAATCGAGCTTAATAAAACAATAAGCACTTTTGGAAAATAAAAGAAAAGAAAAGAGATGAAAAGATGAAATAAGCAAAACCTTATTTAGATCTATAAGCTTAGATTCGATCAAATAAGCTAAAGGATAGCTAACTTGAAATAGAAAATAAGCTATGAAAACAAATAAGCCCAAATAAGCTAAAGAAAAGAAAAGAAAAGAAAAGAAATAAGCAAGAACAATAAAAGATGAAAACTTTAGATCTAAATCTACCCGAAACTAAGATGTTCAATCAAGTGAACTTGGATCGGGTATATTTAAAGATTTAGATCTAAGTAAAATAAGCTAGAATTAAAAAGCAACAAACTTAATGCTAGAAAATAAACTAAAAATATAAGATCTATTATTTTTAGATCTAATCCACCCGAAACTAAGGTGTTCAATCAAGTGAACTCGGATCGGGTATGATTAAGGATTAGATCTATATATAAAAAATAAGCTTGAATAAAAATAAGCAATCAAAAATAAGCTAAAATAAGCTCACTCGAAAAGCTCTAAATCGAAAACAATATAAAATAAGCTAGTCTAAATAAGCTATGAAAGTAGCTTATTAGAATATAAGCTTAAGAGATGGGATCCAAAAATAAGCTATAAGCATGAGCTTATTTGGAAATAAGCAAAAGAAAAGAAAGAGTAGAAAAAGAATAAGCATAAAAAGAAAATAAGCATTAAGAAATAATAAGCATTTCATAAAAACAAACCTTAAACATCTTCATTAATAAGCTCAAAATCTTCATTACAATAAGCTAAATAAGCTATAAAAGCTTTTACAATAAGCTAAAAATTATATTACACTACTCCTAAATCTACACCTACTACTATAAGAAAAATAAACTTATTCTCTAACACCAAATGCTGCTGATGCGTGTGATATATATAGCCCAAAGTAGGTAGGGGTATTTTTGTCCTTTTAGGTCATCCACCACTCATATTGCAAGATCTGAGGGTATTTTGGTCTTTTTTTGCCTTCTACCAACCGCCTCATTATTGCCTATGATTGGCATGGATTTACGCACTCTGACCTCGTACTGACACACGCCTCCTTAGACTGACACACGCCAGATGCCACGTGTCACGCTCTGATTGGCCAGCCGCCACCTGGAACAGTACCTCGTACCTCGGATTGATACCTCTGCCTGCCACCTCGTACCTCGGACTGACATGTCAGTCTGCTCCTCGTACTTGCCTGCAATCTGACATTCAATCATTAGAATGCCATGTGTCACCACCAGCGTGGTGCCACGTGGCGTAAGTATTGTTCCGTCACCGTCCTGTCAGCTGCCTCTGGACGACCGGTCAACGTTGGTCGACGGCGGCAGTCACCGGTGGTCAACGACGGTCAACGCCGCCGGACCACCTCACAACGGCGGCGGTCAATGACGGTCAACGGTGGCGAACCATTGTTGACCACCGCCGGAACACCGGTCAATGGTGGTTGACCGCTAGTCAACCGGCGGGTCATGGCCGGGTAAGGTCGGGTATTGGGCCGGGTCAAGTCGGGTTTTGGGTCGGGTCAGTTCGGGTCGTGGGCCAGGTCGGGTTGCCATGTGGCACCTCCTGAGTGGGCCACGTGGCACCCGTGTAATAATCCTCCCCCATGGCAAGCATGAGACGGTGGTCAACGGCGGCAGTCAACGGCGGTCAACGCCGCCGGACCACCTCCCAACGGCGGCGGTCAACGGTGGCGAACCACCGTTGACCACCAGAGGACCACCGCCGGACCACCGGTCAACGGTGGTTGACCGCCAGTCAACCTGCCGGTCACGGCCGGGTCAGGTCGGGTATTGGGTCGGGTCAAGTCCAGGTCGTAGGCCAGGTCGGGTTGACATGTGGCATCACCTGAGTGGGCCACGTGGCACCCGGGTAATAATCCTCCCCCATGGCAAGCATGGGACTCGAACCATGCACCTCGAGAGGTAGAGGAGTTACCAGGTGTGCTGGGCAAACCCTCAATAATATATATGCAACATTAAATATTAAATCCTTATTGAATTTGGTCCAAGTCAATTTAATAAGAAAGGTTCAAACAGGGACAAAAAGGGTCAAAATAAAAAGGTTCACATATAAAAGGCCGGTACCGTTGGACTCGTAATTTCGTGCTCTTTCTAATGGTGTGATAGAGGAATATTAACAACTTCGTTTGAACCTCGATAAACGTGAAAACATCGTCGAAAGTCACCCAAAAATTACCGTTTTTGCTTCGTTTTCAATCATTTGTACTTGTAAGACATAAAAACACAATACAAACATATTTGCAACATAATTACTCATATTTTAGTGTTTTAGTCCATTTATTAGCATTTTCCGGGGTACAAATGATGTGTGTTTTAGCGCACATCAAATTCCGCAATGTAAATAAAACACGTCCGGAAATAAATAATTAAATCCCCTTTTTAACTTATGACCCCTCACAATCAAACAAGAACAGAAAAGGTCCATTTAAGAAGGTTCAAAAATTATTTATTTCGAAAGCGCCTCCATTTTAACCATTTATTCAATAAAAAACTAAGATAAAATTTATAACATTTATTCAAAAGGCTTTAAGAGTAGGAGTTCATCATCCTTGATTTTCACAATCCCCAAACTAAGCTTAAAACGAAATCACAGTTAAATATAAGATTAGATGCTAACACTACTCATAAATGCTAATTGTGTAAGTATAAACTTAACTTTTCGCTCCCTTTTTCCTAATTTCCTCTAAGGAATTTTTTATTTTTGGTGACAAATAAATTATGTCCTTATTTAAATAAAATAACCCGGTTTAGACCACAATTAGTTTGAAATCCTTTCCTAAAGAGACGATATGGTGAGAATAAGGTCCACATTAAGGTTCTAA